>CM029611.1:22510408-22767908 GCA_017311315.1 Dendrocalamus latiflorus
GGTTACTATTATAATTTTGCTAGGGTGACAAGGTTCACACATTCAAACATACCAGAGGAGGTGTAATATTATTCAAGGTAAACAATGGGCATATAACTAGAATCTTAAATTAAGCATGTATTGCATATAAAATAGCAGCATGCAATTTGATAATTTAAACAAAAATAATTTGCAGGAAATGTAGGTTCAACATGATCAAAGTATTGACTCGCCTTGCGCGGTTTACTGCAATCTTGAGCTCACTCAAAGCTTTCTTATGCGATGGTTTTGAGCTTCCGGTCCTTATCTTCACCTCGATCTCGGCCTCGATTGATCCTTGATTCTTCTGGACTCCATTTTCTAATTACGTGCTAAGCAACTGAATTCAAATAAAAGCAAATAACTCAAATGACCCAAATAAATCCAATCATTTTAAATACCCGATTTAATTTAAGTTATGCATTTATTGTGATTTGAAAATAGAAGAATGATTCAGTTTAATGTGTTGTAAGCACAGCGGTAGCTGGGTTTGAGCAGGAGGATGAGTTGTCTGAATGCTTTACTGTGAGGGAAAATTTTAGAAATACGAGGGATCAAAAGTGAAGATGTACCTACAGAAATTACCTGCTTTTTGGGAAAAGAAGGTGGCCAGACATGGCCGATTAGGGAAAAGTGAGGCTTGACCTTTTGCTTGATGACTTTCTTTTAATTTATTTACATTTATCAAGGAAGTTCCATGAGCTAGGTTAGACCTATGATTCGGTGTACAAGTTTTAGCTGAGCTTTGTTTTTGTCGAGCGTTAATCTACAGGGCATATGTTACACATAGAGATGTATATAATTTTTAGTTTACCAAATAAATATTAGAGTCCGGTTTTATAGCCTTTTAGAGTTAGGGTATGAGTTATATACACGATGTATATGCTTTCTGGTCTATCGAATTAATCTTTTAGTTTATATTTTTAGCAATTCGAGATGTATGATTTTAGGTTGTGCTACTATTATCTTGTTCACTAAAATGTCAAGTGGGAGATTATTAATTACAAATGACCTAGGGATTTTAATGGACACGCCAACATGAATTTAGTTAAAGATGCCCTTCGGGTTAGGTATCGTAGATATTTTATGTATACTGTAGTTGCTATCATAGCATTATTATTATTATTATTATTATTATTATTATTATTATTATTATTATTATTATTATTATTATTATTACTACTACTACTACTACTACTACTACTACTACTACTACTACTACTACTACTACTACAACCACTATTTAAATTTATTTATCTAGGACCGAGTATGCCATACCAGGTTATACTTTAATTTCAATATTCGATTAAATCTACGGTTGAGATTTATTTATTGACGACATACTAGTGATGACTACTATTTGTATAGCTACATTGGGTAAATTACTTTTAATCATCCGATGACCTAGGGGTTACTTTATTTTAATTACCACATATATATATGTATATTTTTCTAACATGATATTTCTGCTTAAAACATCCTTCTGATTAAAGGTGGCTATCAATTTATGTATCTTTATTTGTTGTTTAGTGCCATTTAAGCCTTAAAGAAAAGGTTGCATAATTTATAATTCAAATCCTTTTATTATTTTTATAGCTAACATGACATCTAATATCTTCTATGAAATTTTGGACAATTTAACCAAAATCAACTTTTACTAATACCTTTAAAATCACTAATTAGTTTTGGACTAGATAACAACGACACATTAATTATGCATATATGGTAATTAATCGATTAGTAAACCTTAAACAATTTCATTTACATCATAAATAGATTTGTTGGCTTCCAAGGACTAATTTCATATTTTTCCTTAATTTTCTCTTAATTGTAATGGAGTAAAGAAGGCAAAATCAAAAACAAAAAAAATAAAAAGAATGGAAAATGGGGAAGGACAGGGACCGGGCCAGGTGCTGGTGGCCAACTGGGCCAATGTTCTTTCGCGATTGGGAAGGGGGGTTAATTTCTAAAGAGGCGAGCAAGGAGATTAGCCCAGAGCAGAGCATGGCGGCGCAGGAAAGGGGGCAACGCCGCTGGCGGCCGGCGGTGGCCGAGGGGAGCAGGAAGCCTGAAAACGGGTTGCGGGGATAGAGTATGGTATAGGGGACACGATTTCACGGGTTAGGCGGCACTGAGTCAAGCGAGCGGCAGTGCTCGGCGACCGGAGGCGAGGGCGGAGCGAGGCGGCGGCGCCGGCGTGGGTGGGGAGAGCGGGATAGGGGAGCACGAGCGAGAGACAACCACGGGGAACTCACCTGCAGCGGGAGTTCGACCGGGGAGACGGCGAGGTGCGCCGGCGGAGAGAGCTTATGGCGGCGCAAACGGGTGCACGGCGCCGGCGAGCTGGGGCGAACCATAGCTCCGACCGGTGGTTGGCGAAGCTCTGGGGCATTGAGGGGTTGCCCCTACCACGAGGGATTGGGGAATGGTCGGCCGAGGAGGCCGCGGCGCGGGCGGCGGCGATTTCAGCCGGCGAGGGGGAAGACGACCGCGGCGGTAAGCATGATGCGCGGATTTTCAATCAGGTGAGGGGAGTGGAGAGGAGGCCCTGGAGCACGAGATTGCATGGGAGTTTCACGACGAGGACGCCGGGGAGCCGGGAACGGTGGGAAGGCGGTGGCGGCGGGCACTCAAGCGTGCATAGCTGGCTCAAGGGGGGAGAAAGAAGAAATGCGGCGGTAATGGGGAGGCTGGGCTGCTCGGCTCCTTATAGGTGGTCACGCATGCGGGAAAGCGAAGCCGAGGTGTGGGCGACGACATGGGTGACGGAATAGCGGCATGGCGCGCGGAGGCATGGCAGGGCAACGTGCGTGCGCAGAGGGGGCGACGGGAGTGGTTCGGGGCAGGACATGAGCAGGGTATGGCGGAGCAGGGGATGGGCACGGGGGCGTGTGCGCAGAGTGAGCGGGGCCGGGTGATGCAGCTTGCGGTGATGGCGACGGGACCGGGTGAGAGCATCTCCAGCAGGAGCCCTCAAATCAAGGCCTCTATTTTTGATTTGAGGGCTCTCCTAAGAGCATCTCCAGCAGGAGCCGTCAAATCAAGGCCCCTATTTTTTTATTTGAGGGCTCTCCTAACATTTGAGAGCTTGATTTTTTTCATCTACTCCAGCAGTAGCTCTCAAATCAGGGCCCTCAAATTCATCCTAATAGACACTGCCATGTGGGACCCATTCATCATCCTAAACCAAAATTTGAGGGCTGAGGACAAAAACACAGGTCCAGCAGGGCCCCTACTCAGGCCCTCAAAAGCAGGGGCCTCCTCCAGGGTCCCCAGGAATGAGAGCTTGATGGGTGAATTTGAGAGCCTCCTACTTTTGAGGGCCTGAGTAGGGGCCCTGCTGGACCTGTGTTTTTGTCCTCAGCCCTCAAATTTTGGTTTAGGGGCTTGTTTGAGGGCCCTGCTGGAGTTGCTCTGACGCGAGCTCCAGGAGGTGCAGGGAGCGTGGGGGCCAGCTGACACGAGGGGAAGGATGGGGTGAAGAAGGGAGCAGGCGCGGGCGCACGGAGGGAAAAGAAAAAGAGGGGATCAGGATGAAGGGCTGGCGCAGGGAATGGAGGAAAAAAAGGGGGGAAAGGTGGAGGTCGGGCCCGCGGTCAGTAAAGAAGGGAGAGGGAGGAGGGGAAAAAGGAAAAAGAAGAGGAGATGGGCCCACTTGTCATGGACAAGGAAGGGAAGGAAGGAAAAGATAGAGGGGAAAAATTTTAAGCACACTTCTAGGATTTGAATTTTTAACTTAATTTCTATTTCCTGTTTGACATTATTGATTTCAATTTAATTTCCAATCCTGTTTCAATTATTTAGATACCAAAACTTAATATTTCTCTATTCTCTATTTTATTTAATTTGCCCTCGGATTTCGATGTTTATATAATTTTGTTATGAATTGTATAGAAATAATTTTTGAATGTTCAGACTTGAAGTTTGGTTTGCTAATTGAATTGGAAGAAAGGATTTGTGGTTTAGTTACTTAGGGATATATTATAATATTTTATTTATTATTTGTATTTGGGAGTACTCTTGATTATTAATTTGTATGGCACAAAACCCAAAAAGATTTCAACAGATACTCAGAAGAAACTTGAGTGCTAGCCAAATGCAAGAAAATTTTTAAAACCTCCACATTTTTGAACACTTGAAATTTCAGGATGTTACAGCCGCCGTCCCCAAGCCCGTCGCTCGAACCCTAAGGTGCGCTACATATGAATATTGAATACCTTACCTGTGAATGGTAGAATGATGCATTATGAACATATTAGCCTTGGTATTTGTGGTACTGTGAATGGTAGAATGTTGCATTATGAACATATTAGCCCTGGTATTTGTGGTACTGTGAATGGTAGAATGATCTTCTAGGATGGTTCTTCATAACTCCTTATAGCTATTGGAGTGTGAGAACTATGGTATTCTCTTTCCACCTGTTTATATCTTGAAGAAGTCACTAGATTCTTCTTTTCTGTTGCTTATAGTGCACGTAATTTGAATATATCCCTTGCATATGTTGTTTAGAAGGCCAACATGTCACCCGCGCATTCTTGAACATCATCGCTGGATGCGTCCGCTCCAAAATCAAAACGTCGAGGAAGAGGGCTATCGAAGAAGCCTGAGGGCCGATTTACCATCACAGAGGTCGATGGATTTGGGACCCCTCTCCTTCCTCCCAAAGCAGTAAGCGCATTCCGAAGAATGGTTGGAATAGTTGCATGAGAACGAATTGAGATCACATTCAATTCATGAAAGAGCGTGCCTGAGACTCGAAAACATGAGCTGCTGACAGAAATTTTGGCATCGTTCGAGATCCCAGAAGAACACCAAGACGCCGTGCAACGACAAGCCTTGCTAGCAGCATGCAAAGCATGGAAGAACTTCAAGAGCACGCTTGTCAAGGACTACGTGGAGAATGATGAAACACCCTTTCATAAATACCCATTCCTGGAACCATAATGGGAAGAGTTCAAGGCAATGAAGACGACCGAAGATTTCAAAAGTACAACTGCAACGCACAAGGCCCTCCTGGCAAAACACACACCCTCATAGACTTGGCACAGCTGGGTATACAGGTAAAATCCCGCAATGGACCAGGGAGGACAAACAGGCAGTCCTGCAGAACACCGCCCCACCATTTGCCAATATCCCAGATGACCGTGCTCGAAATTGGATTAGAGCAAGGTCATCTACAACGACATCGGGGGACGTCTCCTTTCGAAACCCTGTAGACCAGCAAGTGTCCCTCTTTGCAGGAAGCGCTCAGTGTTGAATCTTCCCAGGGATCATTCCAGGGAACAAGGGAGAAAGATATACTCTCCACGGCCCTGGGAAACAAAGAGCACCCGGGTCGTACGAGAGGCCTTGTGCTTTATGTTCCTTGGAAACATGGTTTCCAAGATGACTCCGAAATGTATCGGCGTAGGAAGAGAACCAAAGCCGAGCATGAGGCACGGCTACGAGAAGAGATCAAGGCATCTCTTAGAGAGGAGCTGGCGGATTATGTCAGAGATGAGGTGTGGAAACATACAGAAAATCAGCAGGCCGCCGCCGCTCCTGTGCTAGCTAGCCCGCACAACCGTCCGAGTAGTTGCGTGTCCAATCCGATGAAAAGCGAGGCCAGATTTCCTGTGGACGACATCCTGGTAATAATTATTATCTCTCAAATGCTTGCTCCATTGATAGGCCTATTGGAGTAGCTAATTTTGTATCGTTATGTAGGAGCCTACGAAGTGCAGGCTCCAAGTGAGATATGCCTCTGTTCCCTTGTACGCTGCTTGGGGCCAGGCATATCTGTCTGGTATCGGGGCCATGGTGCACCATCAAACTTTAGCGCCAGGCTTTGCAAAAGTTAATGTGGATGGTGTGCATGTCAATTTTGAGGTCGTCCTGCTACCGAAACCCCCCAACGACAAGATCATGACTCTAGGGCAGGCCATTGGAACATTCATCCAATGGCCCAAAAGCGACATCTCCCTGGAGTCTTCTTCACCGGTGGCAGGACCAGAAGGGCAGTGCGAACCAGAGCTACAAGCACTAGTGCCATCTCCACAAGACTCGTCTCCAGCACCGCTACCTACACCGGTGCTATTCTCGCCAAAGCAACTTGCACCGGTGCTACCTTTACAGTCGACTACCATAAAGTCGATCTACAGCCGAGGCAGCAAGGGCAGCAAGGGCAAAGAAAAGAAAACTGATGATGATATCCCGTACCTTCCATTGGTCCACAAGTTCGTGCTTGGCGAGCCGCTATTCGAACTGGTAACGCACCTCCAAACCCTAGCAATTAGTTGCCAGCAATTGCACAAGTGGTATATGAAACAGTCTAATAAGCCAGAGGGAGAATGACGCTCAGGTATCACTTTCAAATTCGCGTCAGATCATTTAGAGCACAGTGTTCAAGAGTGTGTCTTCATGGTCACCTTTGAGGATTTATTCGATCTTTTCACGCTCAACGCTCTCGACGCGTCAGTCATTCGATGCTGGATGTTGTAAGTGTGTACAATCACAGTCTCTGTTCATGTCATACCGATAAATGTCATATATAATTTGTTGCTTTCGTGTGTGTGTGTATATATATAGGCACATGCTAACTAAAGCTAGATCATCAAAATCATCATCGGTTGGTTTCTTGGACCCACACTTGGTCGCCAAGGATACCATCGATGAGGATACACCCTTCATCGAGAGGTACATTGTAGGAGGACCGCTGGCTTACCGCAATAAAAAATATTTACTTATGCCCTACAATCAGAACTATATTGGATTTTAATAGTAATTGTACCAAAATGGAACAAGGTATATTACCTTGATTCCCTAAGTAAGAATAAAATGGACTTCACAGTTGTCAGCCAAGCAATAAATAGGTAAGTACATTTTCTCCATAGAGACCTATATTGTACTCTTTCATTCCTTCCGAATGACTAAGGTCAACTTTTTCGAATCACGTAGGGCGTTCGCGATGTACGTTGCAAAGGCAGGTGTCTCGACGCAAGGGGCCAAAGGCCTGACACATGCTCGAAATTTTAAGGTATTCACTATTACACATTAATTAATCCTATGCAACAGTTGGTAGTAATGCCTCTTGAATTAACACATTCTATTTTTTTGCAGTGCCACCAGCAGCCGCCGAGCAACACATGTGGATTCTACGTTTGCCACCAAATGGAACTACTCCTCGATTCCTCGAGGATCACCAATTCCAAGGTTTGTCAATCTTCCCATAATTACTTCATGCTTATCACGTTATATATATACGCACATTGATATTCCTATCGACAGGCTGCGTCCATCCCATTAACTGCATTGAAACAGTGCGACCTTTCACGAATTCGAGGAGAGTTGGCGTACTTTTTGGTGGCTGGAGCCATAAAGTCAGATGGAGAGTTCCACTGCGCACAATGATTTTTTATTGCTCTTATCACTCCAGAATCGAGGTCTCGCGAAAGGAACAGTCCATAATCAACGAACTTGGTCAGGCTGCACAAGCAATACTTGGATGGATTGCCATCCAAGTATTGCTTGTGCAGCCTGACAAAGTTGTTGATTATGGATCTGTTCCTTTCGCGAAACCTCGGTTCCAGAGTGATAGAGCAATGAAAAATGCAATGTTACCATCTAAGTGCAAATGCAACGTACATCTTTTGTAATTGTATATTTGTTAATGGATATTTTATTTCAGTTCAATTAATTGATTTGTGAAATGGATGTTTTATGTTTGTGAAATGAAGTGCGATGCGAATTGGATGTTTTATGTTTGTGAAATGAATTGAGATGTGAATTGGATGTTTTATGTTTGTGAAATGAATTGAAATGTGAATTGTATGTATACATGTACATGTTGATCTGCTTGTTTCAGAGGGCATGGCTAGCATTTCCTGAGGCTAGCCAATAAACAGAAATAGATATAGGGGTAGAAAAGAATATCACAGATGGTTTGTGAGTAAAAACCGTCTGTAATAGGTGATAATCACAGACGGTTTGTAAGTAAAAACCGTTTATGATATATGATAATCACAGACAGTTTTTAACTAAAAACCGTCTGTGATAGTTGATAATCACAGACGGTTTTTAACTAAAAACTGTCTGTGATATTGATATATCACAGATGGTTTTTAGTTACAAACCATCTGTGATATTTACACCACATACAGTTCGAAAACCGTCTGTGATATCCTTCTATTATCACTGACCCATAAATTCAGACGGTTCAGAAAACCATCTGTGATGATGTTTTTGAACCGTCTGTAATAGAGTTTTCTGTAGTAGTGTCTACCAGGCCAAGTAGCTAGGTCGACTGTACGCAGCTTGTTTTAATAATTTAGTCGAGAGAAATATGCATGGAATAAATTTCCTAATGTAGCAGCTGTGCACGTGTCGGAGCTCCGGTATCTCTGCACTAAATGTGTTGTACCGAATAAAGCAGTAAAGGTGTTCATGCTACAAATTGAAGTCTGCAAGTTGGTGTTTTATTCAACGAATGAAAGCATAGGTGGCCAATCGGCCGTGGTGCGACGGGCACGGTTAAGGCTTAACGGGCCGTGTCGGTCCGGCCAGCCCGTTAAACCAAGAAAAAGAAAAAAATTAAATAAATATAGAAGATTAAGAAAAATTGTAAAAAATTGTAGAAAATTAAGAAAAAATTCAGAAAAATTATAGAAAACAGTAGACATTGTTAATCATGAAAATAAATATTTTCAATGACATAATGAGCTTTATTAACTTATTAAATTACATGGGATGGCTACCTCATTAAAAACTTTACCAAGTAAAAACTCAACTTGAGTAAACCTTGGTAAAGAAAAAAGAGCACAACCTATAAAACTCATGAGTGACTACATGTGAAGAAAAATATTGAAAATCCTATTAATTGCTATCTAGATATAAATTCTCAAAAGATTCTTCTAAATCTCTATTATCTGCAGTATGTTGGAGTCTTGATTCAGCTTGTTCCTAGTCTTTGACGGTTAGAAGGACTTCGACCATCTCGTTGGAGAGACTTGTTCGTCGCTCCTTGATTATTCTTCCAGATAAACTGAATGCTGACTCCGAGGAGACTGTAGAGACAGGAACAGTCAACACATCCCGCGCTAATATGGATAGCACCGGATATGATACTTTCTGGGTTTGCCACCATGAGAGGATGTTCAACTCCTGCTCAAAACTGACGCTATCACTATTGAGATAGCTTGATAGATCTCTAGTGCTTTGTCGCCTTCCTTCTCCTGAATGATGTGTACCTGCACCTGCACGAGAATATCTAGACGAAGAACCAAAAATGTTGCCCCATTGCATAGTCCCCCTAGAGGTGCTAGGGACTACCGGGGCTCTTTCCAAGCGCACAGACCCAAATTTATTTTCATATTTATCATATACCTCATATAATTTATCCTTAACTAATGTATAGTATGTACAATAGTCTAAACCAGTAGCATCACTTAAAAGTTGTAAAACAATTATAAATCCATGGAGTTTGGCCCTAGGATCCAAAATAAAGGCGAATGCATATAAAATAGGAATTTCCCTCCAATATTTTAAAAACTTAGTTTTCATGGTAACTACAACATCCCGTAGTATATGATCATTTTCAAAAGCCTTTAGGTGAGTGGCAATTTCAAGAATGTTATGAACAATTAGAGGAGATGTAGGGTAGTATACTCCAGAAAGACAAACTGTAGCTTTATGAAAAAGTTCTAAAAAAGGAAAATATTCTTTCACCAACAACCTAGTTGTCCTCAGTAAGTTCAGGGTCTCTAACTTGGGTTCTACTGGAGGAGCTATGAGATTGATGACCTTAGATGTGAAGGAAAACAGATAAGGTGCTCTTATATGGCAATATATGTTTAAGCATAAGGTAAGTAGAGTTCCATCTAACAGGCATGTCTAAACCAAATTTTCTAGGACGAACGTTCATTGCTACGCAAAAACTCTTAAATGCGGCTATTCGTTGGTTAGAACAATTAATATATGAAATTGCATCCCTAAAAGAATCAATACAAGCATTTAATTTTTTTAAACCAGATTTAATAATAAGATTAATAATATGACAAGCACAACGTTGATGCAGTAAGAAAGATTGTGCATAAGTATTAAACAAAGGAGCAAGAATTTCTGTAGCTTTAGTGTTTGCAGCTGCATTATCTAAAGTTATAGAAAAAATCTTATCCGTGAGGCCAAAATCTTCTACAACTTTAATAATACTTTCTACAATATTTTCAGCACTATGTGAAACATTAATTAATTTAAATCCTATAATTTTTTTTCCATTATCTAGTCATCATTAACATAATGAGCAACAACACTAATATAATCCTCTCTAGCCCTACCACTCCATATGTCTGATGTCAAAGCAATAGAGAATGTACAGGATGCGACATCTCTATCTTTCGGTACATCCCGGGCAGACCTTTTCTAAAAAGTCTTGTGCTCAGGTGCCCGTTTTAGAGTAGTTCATGCGTTGGGTAAGGTTTCACACCCGTTCGAGACCATGAAAATTAGATATTTTATTAGATAGAGCAGATGAATCAAAGGAAAAGCAAGCCTCTTTTTCCTGTATGTATCGATACTATGTCCTTTCTTCTTCCTTCTTCCTATGAGAAAAACTTCATCTATTGGAGTGCCCGGTGAATATGTCTAGTCGAAGTTTCCTTCCATAGACATGCCTTTTATGAAACATTTCTTTCAATTTTTCATGACAATTGTTATAATATTTAATTAAATCTCTAGTTGTTGTTTGCCAAGATACAGCACTAAATTGAGGGTTATGAGCAGTCCTAATATATTTTTGAAAAGCATCAGACTCACCAAAATTTAAAGGTAAATCTTGAGAAGCAATTAATCTTCAAAGAGATTCCCGAGCATCCTCTGGGTTATACTCCCACGTATGTACTGAGCCGTCGGGGTTATATTGCAGCTGTGTCTGGCATATTTGTATTCCTTGCCTTCATTTGCAGCTTGCAGCATGTCGTTGTAGGTGACCTGTCCCACCTAAAGATTTTGCAGTCAATACATTACCACAAATTTTACAAACAGCATACCTCACCGAATTCCCATCATCGTCGGTCTTGAACTTCTTGTCGAAATCATTCCAAACTCCTGATGTACTAGCTCTTGTTCTTTTTGCACCCGTACTTTGGGTTGTGGATGCACTTGTTGAGCCAGCAGAAGATGGATTGATTGGACCCTGCGCCACCGGGGTCGTCGTTTCTTCTACCTCTCCAGTTTGTTGTACATGAGGACCATCCGCGGATGGATATGCTTGTTGAAATGATTGCATATCCTCAGCCGAGAGGCCGAATTCGAAGAGTTGAAAATCGTAGTTCACCATTAAATCAACTACAAATTGAAATAGTAAAGAACAATTAACTTACTATTAAACCAACAAATAATAGCAGAAAATTAAAATAAGACAACACTATTACCTCCTTTGCAGCTCTCACAAACATCTTTGAAGATTTTTGAATTTTTGGAATTTTGCCCGAATGTTTACCAAATTTGTGCAAACACTTCTGAAATTTTCATAGCTAAACAAATAGATGTATCGGGACCCCGGATTTCTGAACCCGGACCCTCTGTGTATTACTGCACTAGTCCCAGATCAAAGCTAGTGCACACAGTTAAACAGAAATGAATACATAACCAGCAACGCTTTATTACAATATTAAAGAGTACAGACCGAAAGGTCTCATTATTATAATTGAGGTTTCAAGACCTCGCACACACGAAACACAGCGGAAGCAAAAGATAAACTCGGTGAAGACCCATCAATACGCCACAGGCAATTGACTAGGGAAGCGCGACCTAGAACTCCAGGAATCCTTCGTCGAATCCACCCGCGAAGAAGTCGTAGTCGCCTTCTTGAGCTTCGTACTCCTCTGGTTATTATTTTTGAGTGTAGCATGTGAGTACATAAAAGTACTCCGCAAGTCTTGGGAAAATGCAATAGATGCAAGGCTTGACAAAGGAAGGCTATATGGTTCTTTTGCACAAAGCAACATTTTCATTCAATTACTTCTAATTATTTTTGAAGGCATCAATTTAATAAAGTAAATGTTTTAGCAAAAATTATCATTAACTTTTTAGTGAAGGTTCCATCTACCAACACTAGCCAACCAATTACAATTGGTCAAATTTAAAACTGCGGGTTCCATCCACCCTCTCTGGCTCCAACCGCCAGGATACCCTTCCGAGAGTTCCCTCCACTCTCGGAATACAAAAACTTTGATTTTAAAACCAAAACCAGAAATCTACCATCTGAATGCAATCCTTGCCCGCCCTTGACTGTGGGCACGGCTATTCGAATAGTTTGACACTCTGCAGAGGTTGTACAACTTTACCCACAAGAGATAAATTATCCTAAAAGTCAACACGCTTCCTTTGGCATGAGACCTAGATAAAATATCACAAAGTCTTTACCTTACTCTAATCTAGCTAGATACCACCCGCTGAGGTTTCACCGCAGGTAGGCTAACTGCCCGAACCGAAGCCCCCTCTTGCGCCATATGAGTACAGTAAATCCCTTTCCCTCACTGTGAATAACCAGTCCATCCCTGGCACCCACTTTCCACTGGTGGCACCTAAACTAGACTATCATAAGTTAGTCAGCTAGGTCGTACCCATATAGACTTGTGGTTGTACGGTTAATGCTCAGTCTGGACAAACACAAGCGTCGGTCCTTAATTGACTAGGGTGGAACATACACTTAACAAGATCTCGTGCTTGCTACACCAACCCAAACCAACCATCCACCCTAATCTAAACCAACTTCCACATTTTATTTTATTTTAAAAGAACAGTGGCAACTCCAATTACCACTAACTTTATAAAAACTACAATAATTCATAATTTCCCATTTGCAAGATTTATGAGGTATTCAATAGCATGGCTAAGCATTGTTCTACCATTCTAATATCAACAATTAAATATATTACTCTCATTAATGAGTCAAAGGAATTTCTAGGGTTGCAAAGGTACATGGCAATCAACTTCAATGAGGGCATAACAAGGTTGGATTAACTATTACCTTAAGATTTGAACTAATCTTGTATATAAATAGCAATGCACATAATTTAAAATAAGTAAAACATTTCAAAATCATAGGTTCAAGATGATCAAAGGAGACTTGCCTTGCTCGGAGACTTGATGTTGCGAATCGTCAAAATCGAACTCTCCGGATTAGTCGTAGTCTACACGCGAAGAACCAAACAAAATAAATTCAAATAAAACCCAATTAAAATCCAAAAATTATAAAATATATAATGACCGATAGATTATGATTTTAGATGAATTTAGGAGAAAGAATCAACGGATTCGGAGTTCGTATGAGGGAGATCGAATATCTAGAAGTTTTGGGCATCACATGAAATGATAACAAAATATGAGGATTACTTTTTGAATAGTACGGTGTCGATTGGCTACAAGGTGGCTGGCGAATGGGCAAAATGGAATGCTGGCAATGAGGCGAAGGTGGTGACATGGGTACGGCGAGAGGGAAGAGAGAGGAAGAAGTGGGCGGTCGGACGAATGCCACGAGGCGAAAGAGAAATCAGGGCCATCGGATTAAATCAAAGGGGTAAGCGAAGGCAGGTGGCTGAGATTAAACCGGGCGAGGATGGATTGAATCAGGGAGCGACACGTGATGGCCGAGTAGAGAGGTTGATGATTAAATTCGATTTAGATTTTGAAATAAAATTCAGATAAAACCAAATAAAGTTCAAATACTTTAAATTAATTAAAATTCAGCGAAATTTTGGGATGTTACAAGATGAGAGTGAGGTTTGAGGTGTGGAAAATGGAGACCGGATGCCCCCTATTTATAGAAAATATTTCAGATTTTTTCTGAATTTTTTGCTATTTTTTTCAATTTTTTTACCCCCCAACGGTCAAAAACGGCTATATTTAGCCGGACCGGGCTGTGCTGGCACGGCCTGTTTAGGACCGTTGGGTGGGCCATGCCGTGCCGGGTCGACACAGCCCAATTTCTTAACGGCCGTGCCGTGCCGGCCCACCGTGCCACACCCTTGGCCCAGACATGGCCCGGTTCGGCGGGCCGTGCTAGCACGGCCCGTTACACCTCCGTGCCATGCCATTATCAGGCTGGGTCTACAGTGCTTGGCCGTGGTGCGGCCCGGGTAGGCCCGGCCCATTTGGACAGCTATAAATGAAAGTTCCATCCTCCATCCCTCCGCGCGCAGAAATTTCCTCTGTTTGGACGAGTAATTAAACTAAATCGCAGCCCAATTCTCTTTAAAACGTCATTCTATAGAAATTTTATTATTTAGTCTGTATATGGAACACTGTAAATGGGGCTGTTTAAGAACCAAGCACATGTTTTTTTTCCATCAATCAGGCATATTTTTAGACCGTCACAAAATTTAAAACTATGCTGCTATAGAATATTCAACATTTTTTAGGGCAAAATTAGTTAGATTTTTAGACGTTGGATTTCAATCGAACGGATCCCAGTAACCTGTGTCGCAATTACTGTTGACCCACGATGGCATATCAATTCTTGCAATGCCGATGACTTTCCTCGGCCCATGGTTGATTCCTGTAATTACTGACGACTGATGAAAGCATATCAATTCCTGCGAGGCATACCTGTTAGACCCGATACGATAATTAGAGGAGTAAATGATGTCTTTAAATTTAACTTCAAAAAATATTCCAAAGTTTTCACTCAACTAGCTACTGGAAGCTAGAAAGATTAGATTTGCTTATCAACAAAGAACACACACAAGCGCGGAAGCAAATGGGGTTCAACTCCTCTGAGCCAGTCTGACCATATGAGAAAGCAGTTGGACTAGTCAAGCGGTCTGACTGTCGTGACGACCAGTCTAACCGGACTCCGGTCAGACCGCAGGCCTAGGGGTGGTCTGACAGCACCCTTGATCCTAGAATTGGAAATTAGCTTGAGCTAAAACCAAACTACTACAATCTTCTAAACACATTTTTAGGGTTTAGGGTTTAGGGTTAGGGTTTAGGGTTTAGGGCACTAGATGAGTTTTCATATATCACAGCAAGTAAGAGCATACAGATTCGAGACCAAAATCTTAGGAACAAGATGTAACATCTTAAAATTTTGAATTTGGGAAATGTGTAGCCCTTGAAATATTTTGAAATGTATCTCCTTGATATTTGAATTTTATTGGATTTCCTTTGGATTTTGGTTGAGGTTCCAACAATTGAAGAAAATCATGAATAAAACCAATATATTTACAATTGAAAACAAATATGAAAAGATGATCCATCAAATAGGGTAGGAGAACAAAAAAAGGGGAAGAGTATAAATTGAATCAAAATTTCAAATTTTGCTTTGGACCTAGTAATAATAATAACAATAATAAATATGTGTATATAGACATATACCGTATAATGAATAAATAGATAAATACAATGATAATTCTAAGTAATAAAGAAATGAAATAAATATAAGCTACTACGTAAATAAACAAATGAAAAAAAATATGTAAATAGATATAAATAAATAAATAAGAGCAATCTTTCGGCCTGGCCTGAGCCAGCTCACTCCTCCCATCCCCGTCCGTTCGCTTCGGCAAAGCCGAAGCCTTGCCTCACCTCACCAGCACCGCCGTCGCGCGCCTCCTCTCTGCGCCTCGCAGACTCCGCCGGTCGCCGCCTACCACCGTGCCCATACTGCTGATGGCAGCCATAGTACCGTCACCGCGCCATGCATAGTGCCGCCACAGCGTCGCCTCAACCGCCGCTCTGGTCGTGCCGCTCGTCTCGCATAGTGTTCTGCCTCGTCGCACCCGCCTCGGCTCTCACAGTGTGACATTGTCACTGTGCTGGCGTCACTATGCAATCACGCCCATACTCTGGCCACAATCTCGTCGCAAACATTGTAGCAGCGCCGCCGCCATGCCATGGATTCGACCAGCCACCCGCTCCCCTGTCGCCCACCGCATTTTCGTGGCTATAAAATCCCACCCTCATGTCTGATCGTTTCGCCACACTTCACTCCCTCTCCCACTCAAAACAATTAAACTCCCGTACCCCATAGCTAGCCGGTGACGTTTTTTTCCCAAATCCAGCCGGTGAGTAATCCACCGCTTGGCGCCGCCGTGGTCCGATTCCTCCCCACTAAAACACCCCCGGAGCACGACGACGCTGTTCCCCTCGTCGGCCGGACCTCTTGTCGCCTGTACTTCACCCACACTGTGCACCTCCTCCGCCCATCGCCGTCACACGCCGCCAGCTCGCCACCGCCACTCCCGGGTCGTTCTGACTCCTGAGGTAGACTCCCGAGCTCTCCTAGATGCTCCCCTCTCGCTTAATTGAGTTACGATGTCGTGCGTTGCCGTAGCCATTCTTTCCCTGTTCCACTACCGCCCAGTGTCACCACCGGCCGATGCCCTGGTCGAATTGGCTGGCGAGGTTTCGCCTATAGGTAGGAGCGGGCGTGAGCAATCCATTTTGGAGATGCTCAGCTTTGGTCACCGTCTCCTCCGGCGGCGGCGAGCTCGCCGTTCTTCGACTGGAGGAAGAAGCCACTGTAGCTGCGCGATTGATTACTCTTAAGACAGAGTTAATGCTAATGATGAGTAATTAATACTAATGATGAGTAGTTAAAACAAATGGCTCACTGACCTGTGGACCCTACCCCTTTTAATTAAATAGTCCCAGTCGCACCTGTCATAGGTACAGAAAAGTAAAATAAAAATAAAAGGAAAATTAAAATTCTACTGCGGGTCTCACCTGTCAGATTTTATTTATTTTCGGATTTATTTAAACTGAGAACTTCAAAAGGACATAACTTACTCATTTTAACTCTAAATTGAGTGAAATAAAATTTTAAATTCATCTAAATTCAATGTCTATCTAATGGAACTGAAACCATAAGTTTTAAAGCTCATTTGAATTTTTGTGAGAGTTTGCTTGGTTTGCTAATTTTTATCTGAAATTTTCGCGTAACGTAAAAATAGCATACGAGGCTCAAGAGAAAGAGGCTGAGGCTGAAGCAACTCTCGACAATCAAGACCAAGTCAACTGTGACCAAGGCGGGTCAATACTTTGATCATGTTGAACCTACATTTTCAGCAAATTAATTTTGTTTAAATTATCAAATCGCATGCTGTTATTTCCTATGCAAATGTATATTTGTTTTAAGATTCTAGTTATATGCCCATTATTTGACTTGCTAGTATTACATCTCTGTTGGAACATTGGAATATTGAACCTTGTCACCCTAGCAAAATTATGATGGTAAAACTTTCAAAAATAAGTCCTTAAATATATGCCATGCTTAGCACTTCCTAGATATTCGGGGGCATCAAAATGCCCCAAGAATCACTTTTAATCATAAGAAACTGGTTTGGAAAGTTATGGTGGAAATGACTGGTGTATATTGATATGATTATTTTATGCCCCCAAAACCCCAACTTGCTTAATTATCTGGGCGGATGGTACGGGGGCTGGTATGTGGTGCAGTGGAAGCACGATGTGTGGATTGTAGTAGAACCTCCCAGATACCACTAAGGACTGAATCTTGTCATGATCTCCTATGTAAAACAGTACAACCACAAGTTTGCAAAGTGCAACTTGGCTAAGTAAAACTATTAAAACCCCTAGACTCATCTCACCGGTAGTGGAAAGGATGGGATATCGCAAGAGCATGGGGGAGGCCTAAAGGGACACCGAGAGCAGAGTGAAGTAACTTGCCGTACTAGCGTTGTGGAGAGTGAAGTCTGAATGCGCTAGTAACCGTGGTTACATCCCGCGTAACATATGGGACCTACCGCAAGTGGGAGCAGCCCATAGGGAGATGACAAAAGGGGCTAGATATTTTGCAAAGTTACTATGATGGTCTACTTAACCACATGACTAAGAAATCATGTGGGGTAATGAGCGGATTGTCTCTTGTGAGTAAAGTGTACAAACTCTGCAAAGTCAAAACTATTCGAATAGCCGAGCCCACGATTAAGGGCGGACATGGGAACTAAACTAGATATAGTTCTATTTCAAAAACTTTGTGGGTGGAACTGAAAAAGTGGAGGGCAGTGGATAGCCCTGATTTGTGTTGCCCTGGGTGTCGCCCCAGTGATATGGTAAGCGGTTATAACACTGAAAGGTTAGCATATGGTGTAGAAACCATGTAACGGTGGATGGTATCCGGATCGCTATTATTATTGCAATCTTTCACACATTATATTTTAGTTCAAATTGCTAGGTCTAAGGGAATTTCTAAGTAACATATTCTAAAAGCAATTAATAGCAAATAAAATAACCTAAGTCTTTCCTTGATAAGCCATGCATGTTATTTATTCCATCATGTGTATTGGCTCACGGAGCACGGTGGATTGTGCTCACCCTCGCATTACCAACATAAAAATCAGGGACCCAGGATCACTATGCCTACGAGGAAACACCTGCCGCAGATGGTGGAAATAACGAAGGAAATTAGGATTGCTTCTTCGATTCTGGGTCCTAGATAAGTAGAACTAATGGAGATTGTGTGCACATATATTACCTAAGTCTAGATAATATATGTTGCGCACATTTACCCCCTAGTTGCATGCCTATGGATTATGGTCTTATTTCTGCTTTTGCTTCTACTGTTGTCTTTCGTAATGTAAACAGTTGGCCTGGTCGGCCCTTGTGTAAAACTGTCACCCGACGCAGTGTATTTTAAACTCTGATATGTAATACTATGGTTTATTATGTTTCATGCGATGTATGAGATAATGCAGCAATGTACCTGTGAGCACTATCTACTGATCTAGAGAATAGTGCGGTGTTTCATAAGGGATTCTAGATTAAAAAATCCGAGCCTGACACAAGATATCACTAGAAGAGCTCTAAATTGAACCAAATCAGGCAACCTTCACGATCTTCTATAGCTGATCCCTAGATAGATGGAATGTGATCCTCATGAGACATTTTTACCACTTATACATCTTTAGAACCCAACAATATCAAGAGGGAAGGAGAGAGGACAAAACACCAAACGACATAAGTGCAAAATCAATAAGAGTAAGAACACATTATGTAGGATCAATAAGATTGATGTAGAGCTTAGGGTTAGTGTTTATCCTATGCAATCTGAATTCTAGATATTATAAAGGTAAGTAATAATCCAAACTAGAATTCTAATGCCTAGTTGCTGATCTTAAAATATAAGTGAGGAATGGAGCAAATCACATGCAAAGATAATGTAATTTGATGTAATAAAAGGAATGAGCTAAACAAGATATAAGTGAACAACACCACCAGCTCATATTGCACAAGTTATGAAGAGATGCTAACTAATTGCTTAATATTTGAAATAGGACATAAGATTGCTCAAAACAATACAACTGCACAATATGAAAATAAAGGATAACTAGGGTGTATCTCACAAGATATAGTCAGCCAAAATACTCTATTCTTTTTATTCTCTCTTTTTATTGTTTTTTCTTTTCTCTTTTTTTGTACTTAGCCAACAAGATGAACAAGTAGCACTAACACCCATCTTGGTTTAGCATGAAACAACTCAAAGATTGTGCACTAGATGATATATGAGTACCCTAAAAGCAATATCAAGTAGCTAGTCTCGATAGGCTCGATTTATTTGCCAAGGGTAGACTGGTTCACAAAGGAGATTAGGGTTTATATTTTTTTAATATATGGATTCAACAAACGCTAAACTAGGGTATTGCAAACAAGACTCCTACACTCTGGATGGAACTAACACGCAAAAAGAACAACTCAATCAACCAATATGGGGGGCTGAAACTTGTTGGGTCAAAAACACATAAAAGGAAGTCAAATTTGGACGCACTAGATGCAGCAAAGCTGTTGGACAAATAGATAGGTCTTGTTGCAAGGCTTTCAATGAATCCAAGAATGCCTAAATCAGACTTCAGACGCAAAAGTTATGATGGATCTGCTGAATACTGCATAAATTGAACGAACAAAATTAAAGCGACCCAAAGAAAACATAGCCATAAACTAAAACAAAGTTTCTAATGGACTAAAACCTAACAAAACTCACTAAAATAATAGATTGAAACAATGAGTTAAATGTTTTTGTATGGCTTTTCTTTATAGGACTGAAAATAAATCTACCACTAATGATAAATAATCATACCATGTCTACCGAAGCTCTGATATGAAGATGATATAGGGGACTTGATCTTCATGGCACATGATTGTTGATAACTTGGATCCGTGTAGCCTGATGAACGATGGCACTTCCATGGAACCTACATGTTTTGCCACACCCACGCCACATTCTTGAGAGCCATCGCAGCACACACTCTAGTTGCCATAACTTTTGTAGAAAGCTCCAAATCATGTACCATTGGTTTGTTGGAAATTAGACTTCAAAAACTTTCCAAATATCTATTTTGTACACATTAGAACCCTCTAAATTCATCCAAATATATTCATAAACTTAATGGACGAAACTACGGGCACCTTGATGGTTGTAGTATGATTGATCTTGTATCTTTCTCTTGGGACGAATGCTTCCCTCCATGGTAGTGCTACTGCTATCTCCTCCCTTGGGCCGGCCTCCCTCTAACCTGTACTATTTTTTAGGCGTCTAGCACACCTACACATGTACAAGCAAAGCTATAGTAGCATTCTTTTAAATAGGACATAATTATAATCATTAAGTCTAGCTTTAACCCTATGATAGTGTTTTGAATTGTCATGTGTAGGTGTGTATGTGATTAAGTTAGGGTGATACTGGTCATCTTCACCAAGGGAGAGACTGGTGCATGTAGTTTCTGAACTAGGCCCGCTGCTCACCGCAGTGGTGGACCTAGGATTTTTAGGATGGGTATTCGGACTTTAGAGCTAGGTTGCTCGGATGCATCGATACCGACATGCCGATACCACGACACACCATTTTGTCCAATACACTAATACAACGATACATGTATGTAGATATAATAAAAATACAAAAAATATAGAAATTAATTATTTCTTATGAGTAAATAGGCAACATAAGGTGAGCCTAATGGTATGAATTAAACAACAAATTATAGAGATTAATGACAGTTGCATACCTTGCTGATCCTACCTTTTTCTGCACTTTTCCTGTTAGCAAGAACCCCCATATAAGAGAAAGCTGTATGTTCATTCCATGGAGCAAAAGATAGCAAAAATTAGCATGTAAACATATGCAACAAAGGTCCAACTACCTGCCAATTGCCCAAGGCAAATATTGTATTTTCATACAACATCCATTAGAAAGAACGAAGAAAGCATAGGCTAGACTCTAGAAAGAACCAGAGCTGGAGCAGAGTGGACTAAGAAAGAAAATAAGTGAAGTGAGTGAAGCACATTTAGATATGGAGAGAGGATGATGGCAGTGAATTAGAGGCATTGCTTTCTTCCCGATGTCGCTCTCCCTCCCTCCCTACTCGACGTGATGCCTTTCTGCTCCCTACCTCCCTGCTCGACGTGATGCCTTTCTGCTCACTTGTGTTGCCACACGCTCGCTTTGCACTCTGCATCACCTCATGCATGCTTGCCATCGTGGAGTGGCGCCATGTCCGTCGGCCGTCACTCACTTCCGTAGCCCACGCCCACCGATCTTTGCTTCCCTCCATAGTCCGTGCCTCTGCCCGCTCACCACTCGGAGGCTGGAGCCGCCCACACACAGACAACCATAGGATGAGAGAGAGAAAATAGTTGATGTGAATGACAATATTCCAATATATATATCTTATGGCTACTGTTATACTAAATGGTTTGTGCAAAACAATAAGAATGACACAATAATAGATTCATACATATACCAACATATGTGTTGTTCTTTCTATTTACTATGCCTTCAGGTAATCATAATGTGTTAAATGGAATGAGTGTAAATGACAAATATATATACCATGCATACATGATGTATTCCAATTTCAGGCTATAAAAAGCCGAGGACGGCTTTTCTTGAAGAAGGGGAGAATGATGCGGATACAGACATGATTAGTGATTTTCAGTTAAATATATTATTTGACTGGAAAGAATTATTGAGCCGTATTAAATATTATCAGGTGAACTCTAATTTAATTGGGTCTTTAATGATTATACTTAGAGATACAGAGCTACTACTATTTTATTTAATTATATACATGCCCATACTCGATCTGTACAAGTCTAAAGTAAAGATACGTTTAGAAAGTCTCGTCGATACTAGTGCAACGTCCATCACTTCAAGTGTACAAGACGATGAGGACATCTCGATTGGTCCGATTACGCGAGCACGAGCTAAAAAGATTAATCATCAGGTGAACTCGCTCCTAGTTGAATTTGGTTTTAATTTATATGAAAATGATACACTACCTAATAGTTGCTATTTAATTATTCTTATGTTTGTCCAGGAAGAAGTCTTAGAAAATAATAAGAATAAAGGAGATATTATTGTACAAATTGGCTTAATGTGGAATCATGCCTCAAAGGTTTCAATGGATGGAATAAAGAAACCAAAGAGAAGAAACGTGCACAGTCTACACAAGAAAACAAAAAAAAAACTGCATGTTGCGTGCATCTACTAGTTCGGACCAGGCTGCATGCAAGGAGTTGTCTCCTTTCGGTTGGTGACACAAAGAGAAAAAAAAATGAAGGCTCATCGTGTGTTTTGACAGGACCAACTCGTTTATTTTTTTTTATTTACTTAAGAGTCTGAATTGAGTTGTGAAATCTACAAGTCGTGTGCGTCACGTTGATTGAGTTGTGAAATCTGTAAGTTGTGCGCGTCACGTTGATGTTGACCGTGTATGAGTTGGGTTCGACTCGGCCATCTACTTACTGTGTACGAAAATTTTTAGAACACAGACCACAAAGAAATTAATCTTTGTTCGTAGATGGCCGAGTCGAACCGAACTCGTACGCGACCAACATCAACGTGACGCACACGACTTACAGATTTCACAACTCAATCAACGTGACGCACACGACTTGAAGATTTCACAACTCAATTCAGACTCTTAAGTAAACAAAAAAAATAACCGAGTTGGTTGGGTCAAAACACACGATGAGCCTTCATTTTTTTTTCTCCTTGTGTCACCAACTGAAAGGAGACAACTCCTTGCATGCAGCCTGATCCGAACTAGTAGATGCACGCAACATGCTGGTTTGTTTTTTGTTTTCTTGTGTAGACTGTGCACGTTTCTTCTCTTTGGTTTCTTTATTCTATCCATTGATACCTTTGTGGCATGATTCCACATTAAGCCAATTTGTACAATAATATCTCCTTTATTCTTATTATTTTCTAACACTTCTTCCTGGACAAACATAAGAATAATTAAATAGCAACTATTAGGTAGTGTATTATTCTCATATAAATTAAAACCAAATTCAACTAGGAGCGAGTTCACCTGATGATTAATCTTTTTAGCTCGTGCTCGCGTAATCGGACCAATCGAGATGTCCTCATCATCTTGTACACTTGAAGTGATGGATGTTGCACTAGTATCGACGAGACCTTCTAAACGCATCTTTACTTTAGACTCGTACAGATCGAATATAGGCCTGTATATAATTAAATAAAATAGTAGTAGATCTGTATCTCCAAGTATAATAATTAAAGACCCAATTAAATTAGAGTTCACCTGATAATATTTAATACGGCTCAATAATTCTTTCTAGTCAAATAATATATTTGACTGAAAATTAGTAATCATGTCTGTCTCCGCATCATAGTGGTTAGGATTTGGTTTGTATCTTTATCTTTTTGGGCCTGTATGAGGAGAGCTAAGGTGAGAAGGAAAAATGGATCTAATACATTACATAGGCCATGCGCAAGATATGAAGGAGTGCGAGCTGAATTCATTCGCGGGTTTAAATATATAGTTTTATCTCAACTGACAGTATATGTATGTAAAATACTTATTATATATATATTTATATATATATATGATATTTTATAAAAAATTTAAATATTCAGCTGAACAGTCATGACATTATAAGTCCGTCCCTGGCTCCCCCACGATCCTCATGGACCGGTTCTATCTGTTGAGAGATGCGATCTAGTACATCAAATTTTGCGTAATTAATGACGGTCTATGAGAATGCCCGTGCAGCTTACATGGATGACGTATTTTTTATGTATGCATATGCATTGTTAGGTGTGTCTGTGGGCTGTGGATGCCAGAAATTAGTAGCATATGTGAACGTGGGATGCTACTACTTGGTCGCTATTCCTCTTGGTGTTCTACTAGGTTTTAAATTCCATCTCGGAGCAAAGGTGCTCTAATTAGATGTGATATATAAGTCCGGTATATACCTAGGAAGCACATTATTTAAATAATATTTAATCAAATTGGACTATAGTTTTTCATATTAGATAGACGTAGTACTACTCTTTTTATATGATCTAATTTTATTAAATATTATTTAAATAATGTATCTCCTAGGTATCCGTGTTGGACTTATATTGTGGGACAGAGAGAGTAGTTGCTTAAATTTTTTTTGGTACATTGCATATATATTTTGGTGCGCCATTTTTTCACAATTAATTTATTCATATCTGTAAGGGATCTGGGTTGGGATTAGGGATGAAAAGTGGATACGAATTATTCGTATTATCCGGTTATCGTATTCGATAGGATGCGAATATAATATAGATTTTTTCATCCAATTAACATTTCTATTCTATTTGTATTCATATTCGAATTTGCATAAAAATATAGATACGAATATGGTAGGATTTTTACCATTTGAAATGTTATTTTATCTGGATTATCCGTATCCGTATTCATATTCGACGAAGCAATGCACATATGTTATTATAATACGACTAATTAGTTGGATAATTTTTTTAATTGAACGTGAATTCGTGTTTCTTTAGGTGAAGTAAATGAATGAGAATGATTAAGCGTGATTGTAGGAGGATAAAATATTACTAATGTCTTCATACTCTATAAGTTATGAGGATATTCGGATATGACCGAATTGAGTAGATATTCGGTTCGAATTCATATCCGATATTTGTCTGGTCCGTATTCGTATCCGGAGTTTGTTTGACTTGTATTCGAATCTGAGAAAAAATATGGATACGAATATAGTTTAAATACTATTTGATTTGTATTCAATCTGTTTTCACCCCTAGTTGGGATTCTTGGTGGCACCTGCATGCAGGCTCTAATCCTGTTTTTCGGACCGACTGGAACAGAGAGGTATACAAACAAACCATTACATAGGCTACTTTTATTCTGAATTAATGAACGTTCATCACATTTTGTAACCACCCTCAAAACGAAACTATGTAACCTACTAAGCCATGTAGGTGGAAGAAACGAAGAAAAGATTAATTAAACAAATGGTGTTAGGCTCGAATTGTTTAGGGTTACGATTTACGACAAACCTTGCCGCCCTGCAATATGCACATAATGTTGCGGTTCAATTTATGCGTGGTTGCCTTTTTGTGTTTGTTTTCGGTGTGCCCAATTGTTTTTTTTTTGTTATGCTCAAATATGCGCCGCAATGAACCTCGTGGACTGGTGGATTTCGTCTCTTTTATATCTCAAACAAAATGACAAGAGTTTCCTCACTACAAAAAATTAGGGGTGCAAATGGGTTGGGTTTTTTCTGACCAAACCGGTATCTTCGGTTGATACCGAATTCGGTAAGCTGATTTGGTATCTGATCGGATTCGATACAGTAGCCGAATATTTAAATACAGATTCGATAGCGAATTTGTTATTGATGATATCTGATCGAATTGCTTCTAGTCACTAAATTCGGTAAATATCCAGAAGAAGCGAGTGCTGGCCCAGCAGCGGTGCCTCCACGAGATGAAGTCCACGTGAAGAGGTCCATGAGGATGACCTAACGGCCTAAATGCATTCCTAACTAGACAGTCACAGAGGCAGAGAGCTCTACTGTGAGACCATGTGAAGGTCATCTCATGGTTGAAATAAGTAATTGATTTTTGGATTAGAGTTGCGTGAAGATTGAGTTTGGTTTTGAGGATTTTTACAAAAGATCGCTTTCTGTCTGTCTACAAGTTAGTTCGGCCGATGACTTTGTGATTTACGAGTTGTAGGATCGGATATGGCAATAGGGGGTGAATGGTGCCTCTTTAAAAATGCCCCCAAAAAAATCATTTGTTCAAGCACGTTTGACCTTTTGTAATTAAAGCAAATTGAGCACAATTGACATATTTTCTTTGAAACTTATGGTCGTTTCCAACCAAAATTTTTAGTCATGTGCTAGATCTCAAGCCTTATGCGATCATTCCAAGCAAAAAGCTTAAGGAGATGATCTTGGTCATCCAAAAATCCCCCTGAGTTCATGCCTAGTGTAATGGCAAGCAGTCTCATGAGAAAGAATTGGTGAGATCAGTTCTTTTGCATATAAAAGAGATCTTTTTGCTTTCATAACAGTTGTACTAACTCATACTCCATCAAGAAACTAACATAGCTCAATCTAAAACTCAATAGAGATTCAAAGCTCAACTTAGCCTATTTGACATGGCATGAATCATAAACGGATAACTAAAGACAGACTAGTCTCAAGAGCTAACATGACATGTTTTAATTCAAGTTGAGTAATGTTAATTAACTTATCAATGGCAAAGGCTTGACGACACATATAAAGTGTTGTGGTTACAGACCAAACAGAGAGAGAGTATGCTAGTGGAGAGTTAGGTGAGTAATGGCTTGGGGTTTCTCCCCATGGCCTGTGTTATATATATATATCCAAATGAGGAGCGTTTTTACAATTATACCCTTACACGTGAGTATTCCCCTCAGGGGTACTCATGTCATTACACATGTCCCATTTTGGGCCTTACATCCTTCTAACAGGTCTACTGGGCTTAGGTGGGGGCCACCCCTACAACAGGAGCCTCTCATGGTGAAGGGCTTCATGGGCCGAAGCCATGCCGCTGAGCCCTTTGGCCCCCTCTGTCCCATCGGCCTGTGACCCTCGATGACCTAGATACACTTTCGTTCGTGCTTATGGTGCGAGAGCCGTGTCTTCTGCTCCCGGAGCTGCGCGGCTTCGAGGTTGAAGACCCCGGGTAGGTCGAAGGCCTCGACGGGGCTGAGGTCTGGCCGTGCCATGCTTCGCGCTTCAGATGTTTGTGGATGCAAGGTAAAACTTGGGCGGCTGCCCCGGGTAGCCGGGTCTCAGGAGATGCTCCGCGTGATGTAGCACCAGCGCGGAGAGGTGGCTGCGTGGCCTGGGAGTGCACTTTAATGACGCCTGGAATCGCGTCGGCCTTTGTCAGGGGCAGGCTGTCGCGGCTGCTCTATCTGCTCTGTGCTGGGTGGGGGTACGCGGCAGGCTGTGATTGGAGCGTCGTGGGATGCCAGCGGTCGTACGACCACGGCCGTTCGCCTCTCCCCCAGGGAAAGTGGCCACGCGACAGGAATGTATCGGCGCATTACGCACTGATCGCCCACCTACCGCCGCCTGCCGCGGTTGTCAGCGGTTGCACTGCCCGATCGTGGGTAGCCGAACCGCTATAATTCTGTCGTTCGATCTTCTGCTTGCGGGGGAGATGGGGGACTTTATAAGTCGTCACTGTGGGCATGCAAACGCTCCCCTTGGCTGCCCGCTTGCTTGTGCTTGCGCGTT
Organism: Dendrocalamus latiflorus; assembly: GCA_017311315.1. Classification (NCBI taxonomy): domain Eukaryota; kingdom Viridiplantae; phylum Streptophyta; class Magnoliopsida; order Poales; family Poaceae; genus Dendrocalamus; species Dendrocalamus latiflorus. The sequence continues at coordinate 22,537,937 of CM029611.1, forward strand.
CCTTCCCGTTTTCTTGCGCATCCTGCTGCTACTTTCACATCTATTCCTTCTCGTCGCCGCAGCGAGGAGAGAGGAATGGCTGCGCGCGACGACCTCCCAGCTGACAGGGGTGCCGCCCTTGATGATCCTGCGCGTCGTCTTAGCGAGAGCGCCTCGTCGAGCCAGCGCTGCCTGACGCCGCCACCGGCGGAGTATCTCCTGGTTCTGCACGACAAAAGGCAAACCAACCATCGTTGGGATGCCATGAAGAAGTCAAAGGGCCGCTGCTCCCGTGTGCTGGGGCGGAGTCGCGTCACGGAGGAGACTCTCTAAACCCTTCTTCGGGAGAAGAAGCTGGAGAACCGTGTCGACGTTCGTTTGCCCGGGCCTGACGAAATGGAGCCGAACCTAGGAGAGTCGGAGGTGATCGTCTTCGTGGCGTTCTTCGATGCCGGGCTCCGAATCCCGGTGACCTTCTTTGTTCGTGAAGTGCTGCGAGCCTATGGGTTGGAGCTGGCGCAGCTGACTCCGACCGCGATTGTTCGGTTGGCCATCTTTATTTGGGCGATGCGGACAGAAGGTACCCGTCCTAGCGCCGAGTTGTTCGCCATCCTGCATGACGCACAGTGCCAACCGAAGAAGATGGAAGGGGAGGCATACTCGAACTTCGGCAGCGTGGACTTCATGCTGAGGATGGATTGCTCGTACTTGTTCCCTGCGTTGGCTACGCGGGGAAAGTGGGAGTCTGGCTGGACACGGCGGTGGTTCTATCACCTTGGGACGAGCACGAGCGGCCTTCGAAGCCGGGGAGAGCCGATATCATTCAACCGCTGTCCGGATGTGATGCCTCGGTCCGGCGACGTACAACAGGCGCGGAGACTTGCTGGCATCGCCCTCCGGTTCAACATGCGTGACCTCACCGAGGAGTTCACCATGTACGGGATATCTCTGCTTTCTTGTAACTGGAAGTACGAGCGGCGGGGGCCTGACCGAAAAGACGGCATCCACCCGGGGGTGTCTTTTCTCCATAGGCCCTCCGCGCCCTATAAATATCCCTGCCATAGGCCACGTACCACCTGGGTGGTCGCAAACCCTTAGGTATGATATTCCGCTTTTGCGTGCAGTGCGCCGGTTAGAAGATGCAGAGCGCGCGGTGGTTGCGGTTCTTGGGCCGTACACGGCGAAGGAGCACAAGGCCCATGAATCTGCGACTTCCTTGGCAAAGCAAGGGCGGATTAACCAGGTATGCGAGGTTCTGGGAATTCCCGTTCCAGAACACCCGGTGCGACAGCGGTGGTGCCATCCTCTTGATGCGAGGTCCAATCGAAGACCATTGCCTTCAGCTCGCCGGACGTGCCGCCGGTCGAGAACATGGAGATGGGGGGCGAGACGGGCGCTGAGCTCGAACCGACCGGTTCGGAGAGGCACACAACCCCCGACGAGGCCATACACGGTGGCGAGGCGACGGGCCCGAGCCTCGTTGTTCTTGAAGATGACGCCTCGTCGCCTCCAGTGGCGACCGCGGCGTTGTCATTGATGACAGCTTCCGCGGCTGCCAAGGTAACCACGGAGGCGTCACCTGCAACTCCGAAGGCGAAACGCCCTCGGGTGCAGTCACCAGCATCTTCGAGGGGCCGGTTTAGCGTGGCAGGCCCAGTGACCGAGGTCCTGACACCTAGCGGGGATGCTACTGAAGCCGAGAGGGTTGTTGCTCCTCAAGCCAGCGAGGTGATCATGATCCAGGTAGAGGCCCAGTGAAGTCCCACGGTAGAGGGTACTAGAGGTACGTGTGGTTCATTTTCCTCCCGCGACTTTGCGAAACTCTCTCCGATTTGCTCGCTTATTCCGTCGACATCAGGCGAGACAAGGTCTCCCAGACGAGGACAAGAATCAAGCAACGGGGGTGCCCCCGATGTCTCTGGCCTAATTGAGCAGGGGACTGTGTGCACCCCAACTGTTGCCGAAGGCGCTGGGGCGGGGACTCTAGGGCTTGGCGTCTCCGACTTCGTCCCTCGGTGGGAGACGCTTCGTGCCTTGAGCGAGGTGGCGGAGTACGCTGGCGGCCACCTGGATCGGCAGGCGCTGCAGTCCTGCGGGGGCGACCTTTTGGCGCTCGTGTTGGGTGCCTCGGAGATGAGGGTAACGGTCTCTGCTCTCGCTACATGTCCTTTGCTTATCTAATGGGTAACCTTTGGTCGTATGCCCGTGTAGACGCTTGCGATCAGCAAAGCCATCAAGGAGACTCGCACGCACGAACGGAGGGCGCTGGAGGACCAGCTGCGTGTCGCTGACGACGCCCACACCGCCAAGGACGAGCGCATTCGGGTGCTGATGGCAGAACGGGATGAGGCTATCTCCGACGCGCAGCTGGTAGGCGCGAACGTGAAGAGCGCGGCGCTATCCGCACAACGCGCGATGGAGGAGGCTCAGCGCGCCGCGAGGGAGGAGCGGATCGCCCTTCTTCAGCGAATCTCCGCGCTAGAGGCGGAGAAGGAGCAGGTTACTGCCTCACTTGCAGAGAAGGCCTTATCCTGGGACAACGTGTCTGCCTCCGCATGGGGGGCGATGGAGTCTTTAGAGCAGGCCCTCTGGGCTTTCTGTGCAAGTGGAGGACGCCACTCATAGCCGTCAAGACCTGATGGAGACGCTTGGTCGAATCGAGGAGGGCTCGAGCGTCGCCCTTCGCGGCGCCAAGGCCTTCGGCACCCACTGCGGCTACATGAGCGCTGGCCTTGCCCTTGCCTTGCTGCACGCTGGTGGGTGTGAGCATGTCAATGAGCTGGCGAACCCCCAGCTTGACTTGCCTGTCCAGCCCGGGATGATATCTGATGCGGTTCGCGCCGCCCAGCCCGCCATCCGGAACTTCCACAATCGGATTTGGAATTACATCGGGGAGGGTGCCGTCACGGTTGCTTTGCGGCGGATGCTGCACGACGAGGGGGATGTGCTCCGCTGGCTCGAAGAGGTTCCTCGGCGCAGCGAAGGCGGTGTGGGCACTCGTCGCGGTGAAGATGGCGCGGACTCGTAGGAATAATTCCGGGTGTTGGTGCGCACTGTGCCGTGTGTATGTCTGCTACTGAAATGCAACTTCTGTCTTACACGGGCTAAGCGTCAACTCTCCTGTGCTCTTTTTGATATGTAATATGCTGTGAGCTGGGGTATCATGTAAGGTGCGGGTCCTCAGGCTTGACGTCGCCCCTCGTTCTAATAGTAGCGAGCAGACTTGCGAACGCCTTGCGCCGCAGACCCCGAGCTCCGAAGTGGTGGCAGTGGAGCCGGCGCCTAGTCGAAGCAGACGCGCGAGCTCTCCGTCCCCTACCCTTCGAAGTGGTGGCAGCGGAGCTGGCGCCTAGTCGAGGTAGACGCGCGAGCGCTCCGTCCCCTACCCTTCGAAGTGGTGGCAGCGGAGCTGGCACCTAGTCAAGGTAGACGCGCGAGCGCTCCGTCCCCTACCCTTCGAAGTGGTGGCAGCGGAGCCGGCACGTAGTGGTTACATGCGTGGGAACTTCGACCACGTCTTATTTATACTCCAGGGAGTACGCACAAGGACAGTGCCTATACGTGCGTGGGGGTATCCACGTCTTGTTTATACTCTGTAGAGTGCACGCAGAGGCGTCCTTCCGCTGCGCCTTGTTTATACTCCGTAGAGTGCGTGCGGAGGCGAACCCCAACGCTACGTCTTATTTAAAGTCCGTAGACTGCGTGCGGAGGCGAGCCTCCGCGCGTTGCGGGCAGTGAAATTGCGTGTGGAGGCGAACCTCGACGCTACGTCTTATTTATACTCCGTAGAGTGCGTGCGGAGGCGGACCTCAATGCTACGTCTTATTTAGAGTCCGTAGACTACGCGCGGAGGCAAGCCTCCGTGCGTTGCGGGCGGTGAAATTGCGTGCGGAGGCGAACCTCGACGCTACGTATTATTTATACTCCGTAGAGTGCGTGCGGAGGCGGACCTCAACGCTACGTCTTATTTAGAGTCCGTAGACTGCGCGCGGAGGCGAGCCTCCGCGCGTTGCAGGCGGTGAAATTGCGTGCTGAGGCGAACCTCGATGCTATGTCTTATTTATACTCCGTAGAGTGCGTGCGGAGGCGGACCTCAACGCTATGTCTTATTTAGAGTCCATAGACTGCGCGCGGAGGCGAGCCTCCGCGCGTTGCGGGCGGTGAAATTGCGTGCGGAGGCGAACCTCGACGCTACGTCTTATTTAAAGTCCGTTGAATGCGCGGGAGGCGTCCCCCCACGCGTCTTGTAACATCCCAAAATTTGGCTTTTTGAAAAATTTAAATTCAAATTAATTATTTTAAACTAATTGGATTTTATTTGGCTTTTCTGAATTTTCTGGAGTTTAAAACCTATTTTTAAAATTTAAAAGGTAATTTAAAGTATGAAAATAAAATACCAACAGTAGTTGGAAATAATTTTGTTTAGTCCAAAATATGTCCAGAAGCTTCTGTAAATTTTTCTGGAATTTTTGGAAGTATTTTCATATTTTTCTGAGGCCTAAATAATTTTCTAGCCTTTTCTGAAAATCTAAATCGAATTTGGAAAATAAAAAAAATTCCTCCTTGCCCCTCCGGCCGACGCGTGGACGGCCCAGATCCGCCCACGTCGCCGCTCGGCCGATCCTGGCCGCATCCTCCCCTTCCCCTCGCTGTCTAGCGGGCCCGGCCCGTCAGCCGGCGGCCCCGCCTTACCCTTCTCCTCGCCCGACGCGTGGACAGCTCGGATGAGCCGAGTCTCTGCGCGGGCCATCCAACCGCCCGCTCCCTTCTCTCTCTCGCTGCGTGCGGACCCCGCCAGTCAGCCGCACGCGCCTCCGCTCCCGCTGCCATCCCGGCCCCGCATGTCAGATCCATCGTCTCCCCCCCCGCGAAGACGCTTTCCTTCTTTCTCCTCCCCTTTCCTTTCTTCGCCGGCCGACCGAATCCACGCCATATCCGGCCTTGCCTTCCCTGCATCTCCCTGGTTTTGGAATCCCCGAGCCCCGGCGGGAAGCAAATCCCCAACGCCGGCGCCTCCTTTCCCTCTCCGGCCCCCTATTTCCTTTTTCCCCCAAACTTTCCCCGCCGGCCACCGAGATCTCCGGTGAGCAATCCCGCGCCCGTGTCCCCTCCTCCGCCCTATAAAAGCACCCCCTCGGCTTCGCCTCCTCCCGCACCACCTCCCAGCACTCTCCACCTCCTCTCCCGAGCCCCGTAGCGCCCTGCCACCGTGCCACCTTCCCCTCCGAGCTCCGCCCAACTCCGACGAGCCTTCACCGCCGCCTCGGATCTCCCCAGAGCCCGTAGCCGCCACCTACAGCTTCCTCGTGCGTCGGCGAACCTCCCCGGCACCTCGGTCGACCCTCCTCGCCGCCGGAGCACCGTCGCACCGGAGCACCTGAGGCAGCTCCACCCCTTCCTCGCCGTCGGCCACCTCCGTTCGTCCCCGAGCCTCGCCGACCCCTCAAACCGGACCCCCTCCGCACCAGGATTACATATCACGCACCGCCAGAACCTCTCCGGCCTCCCCTCGCCGCCGGCGCCACTGCCTCCGTCCACGGCTGCCCGGTCCCTCCGGCAGGTACTCCTCAAGAGGGTTACCTACCCATATTGGGTAGGCAACGCCTCCCCGCCCGACTGGTTACCAGCGCTAACTCTGTCCCCCCCCTCGGTTCCCTCGGCGCGCGTTCAGCCCCTGGCTCCGCACGCTGAGGTCGAGCCATTCTTTTAAAATCTCGCGCTAACAAGTGGGCCCCACACGTCAGCGGCCACCGGTCTGCGCTGGCCACTGTCGCCTGGGCCCCACCCCTCTGTGCTGGTCTCTGACAAGTGGGCCCGGAGTCCAGTGGGTCCCACGTGTCAGAGGTTGAGTCAGTGGGCTCACTGTCCAGTGGGTCCCACATGTCAGTGACCACCAGTGGTTACTGTTCAGTAGGCCCCACCTGTCAGTCTCTCAGAATAAGAATAGAAATTAAAATCTAATATTCCAGTGGGCCCCACATGTCAGAAATTTCCTAATTTCTGGATTTATTCAATCTGAGATTTTTAAATAAGCATAACTTTCTCATTTTAACTCCAAATTCAGCCATTCAAATTTCTAAATTCATCTAAAATCATAATCTATCCAACTATGGCCTCTGTTGTATTTTTGGATTTTATTTGAATTTTGTTTGTATTTATTTGCTTTGTTGCTTCGTCTTTTCTCGCGTAGATTCCAACGTTGTCGACGATCCCTCTTCACAGCAGCAAGAAGACCCAGAAACCCTGCAAGAAGGCAAGTCTCCTTTGATCACCTTGAAACTATGCTTTTGAAATGTTTTAAATATTTTAAATTATGTGCATTGCTATTTACATAAAATCACTAGTTCAAATCTTTAGGAGTTAGTTATTCCAACTTGGTTATGCCCTCATTTGACATTGATTGCCATGTACATTGTCACCCTAGAACTCCCTTGTCTCAATACTGAGATTAATATTAAACTTTGTGAATATTAGAATGGTAGGATAATGCTTAGTCTTGCTATCTAATAACTTTGGAAAATCTTGAAAATGGGAAATTATGATTTATTATTGAACCCTTGTGTTTGTAAATGAAGTGGCAATTGGAGTTGTCACTGTGATTTTAAAATAAACTAAAATGTGAAAGTTGGTTTAGATTAGGGTGGATGGTTGGTTTGGGTTGGTGCAGGAAGCACGAGATCTTGTTAAGTGTATGTTCCACACTAGTCAATTAAGGACCGATGCTTGTGTTTGTCCAGACTGAGCATTAACCATACAACCACAAGTCTATATGGGTACGACCGAGCTGACTAACTTATGATAGTCTAGTTTAGGTGCCACCAGTGGAAAGTGGGTGCCAGGGATGGACTGGTTATTCACAGTGAGGGACAGGGATTTATTGTACTCATAGGGCGCAAGAGGGGGCTTCGGTTCGGGCAGTTAGCCTACCTGCGGTGAAACCTCAGCGGGTGGTATCTAGCTAGATTAGAGTAAGGTAAAGGCTTTGTGATATTTTATCTGGGTCTCATGCCAAAGGAAGCATGTTGACTTTTAGGATAATTTATCTCTTGTGGGTAAAGTTGTACAACCTCTGCAGAGTGTAAAACTATTCGAATAGCCGTGCCCACGGTCAAGGGCGGGCAAGGAATGCATGCACATGGTAGATTTCTGGTTTTGGTTTTAAAATCAAAAGTTTTGTATTCCGAGAGTGGAGGGAACTCTCGGAAGGGTATCCTGGCGGTTGGAGCCAGAGAGGGTGGATGTAACCCGCAATATTAACTTGTTCAGTTGGAAATGATTAAGCTAGTGTTGGTGGATAGAACCTCCACTAGAGAATAATTGTTAGTTCTGTTAAAATCATTTACTTTATTTAACTGATGCCTTCGAAAATAATTAGTAGTAATTGAAATTATAAAATATTGCTTTGTGCAAAAGAACCATATAGCCTTCCTTCGTCAAGCCTTGCATCTATGCATTTTTCCCAAGACTTGCGGAGTACTTTATGTACTCACATGCTACACTCAAAAATAAATCTCAGAGGAAGTTGAAGCTCAAGAAGGTGTCTACGACTACTGCTTCGCTTGTGGCTGTGACGGATTCTTCCCGGAGGACTAGGTCGCGTTTCCCCAGTCAATTGCCTGTGGCGAATTGATGGGTCATCCTCGAGTTATCTTTGCTTCCGCTTTATTTCTTGTGTGCGAGGTCTTAAACCTCTATTGTAATAATGAGACCTTTGGTCAGTACACTTGATTATTGTAATAAATCGTTGATGGTGATGTTTTCCATTCTGTTTAACTGTGTGCACTAGCTTTGATCTGGGACTAGTGCTGTAATACACAGAGGGTCCGGGTTTGGAAATCCGGGGTCCCGACACATCTTTATTCATGCCCATGCATAGTGCACACGAAGGTAACCCTTTGCGTGCTCTTGGTATGAAACGAGAAAATTTGCATGAACGGTGCACTTTATTAAATTCCCATTTGCGCGGGTGAGCGGTTACAAGAGGTAAGGCACTAACCGCTGGCCGCTTGCGCCTGCCGAAGCCGTGGAAGGTCCTTGCATTCGCATACTCGACTTAGGCGTAGTACCGCCGTAGTCTGTCTGCATTCCACGTGTGGCGGAGCGTCTGCCCCTCCAAGGTGGCTAAGCGGTATGCTCCCTTCGGTAGGGCTTCCGCGATGATGTACGTGCCTTCCCACCAGGATTCGAGCTTGCCTACCGTCTCCGCGTGGAGTGCCATCTTAAGGACGAGGTCTCCTGGTTCGAATTCGCGTGGGTACAGCGAACGATCGCGACCGTGCACCATCTGTCACGCATACTTTATGACGTGCTGTGTTGCGCTTGCCTGGTCCCCGTCAAGGAGGTCCATGGACAATTGGCGCTCCTCGTCTGGTGTTTGGACGAGGACCCTTCGCGAGCCAGCCTTTATTTCTTCAGGTGTGACCGCCTCGTCACCAAAGAGGAGCTTGAATGGCATGAACCCCGTTGGGCATGTGACCGTTGTACGAAGGGACCAGAGGACGCTGTGGAGCTCGCCCGGCCACTTCCCCTTTGGTAGCCCGACAAGGCGCTTCTTGATCATGCCGGAGATAGCGCCATTCGCCCGCTCCACCGCCCCGTTGGACTGTGGGTGTCCAATCGAGGCGAACCGGAGGGTGATGCCCACGTTGCTGCAGAATTCTTTGAATGGGGCTGCATCGAATTGCAGACCGTTGTCGACGGTGATCTCCCTGGGCACGCCGAATCGGCATATGATGTTCTGCCAGAGGAAGCGTTGCATAGCTGCCGAGGTAATCTTGGCCAGGGCTACCGCCTCCGGCCATCGGGAGAAGTATTCCAGAGCGACCGCTACGAACCGTAGGTCACCTGGGGCCCTGGGAAGCGGTCCCATGACGTCGATGCCCCACCGCGCCAGCGGCCATACCGGGGGTATGGGATGGAGGCTTGTCGGGGGCCTGCGGATGGCCCTTCCCATCCACTGGCAACCTTGACAACGGCCCACCAGAGACCTTGGTTGAAGGTGCGAGCCGCAGAGCCCCGCATGAATTTCTGCGAGGAGGCGCTTTCCTTCTTCTCGCGGGATGCATCGCAGGAGCGGTGCGTAGACCCCCTATTTGTAGAGCACCCCGTCGAGCACCTGGAAGGACCTAGCGCAGTGTTGTAAACGTCAGAGCTCGGAGGGGTCATCCGGTTCCGCGACGCCCTGCAAAAAAGTGAAAAGGGGTTTTCGCCAGTCACCCTGCTGGGTGATCTGGTGGACGAGGGCCGCATCATGGTTATCCTGCGCGATGGCCGCCATTGGTAGGACTTCATAAAATGCCCCTTCGGGAGTTGGGAGCTGCTGACTGGCAACCTTGGCGAGGACATCGGCTTGCTCGTTGTCTGCTCGAGGGATGGCCTTCACCGTGACACCCAAAAAGTGCCGTTCCTTCGCTCGTACGGCTGCTAGGTACTTAGCTAGCTCTGGGTCCTTGGCCTGGTATGACTTGTCCACATGGCCCGCCACTAACCGTGAATCAGTGCAGATGAGGACTCGCCTCGCTCCCATCGCTTTGAGCTTCCCGAGGCCGAAGAGTGACGCCTCGTACTCGGCCGTGTTGTTCGTAGCCGGAAACGCTAGGCGTGCCGAGCACAACAGGCGCTGCCCCTCAGGTGTGGTAATAACTGCGCCCACTCCTGCACCCGCAACGCCATAAGCTCCGTCGGTGTTAAGCATCCACATCGGGTCTTCGACCCGGAGGACAGGCTGAGCTGGAGGGGTCCATTCCGCGAAGATGTCTGCCAGAACTTGAGACTTGATCGCCGTTCGGGAGGCATATGTTAGGAAGAATGGGGCAAGCTCGGCCGCCCATTTGCCGATTTGCCCCGTGGACTCCTTGTTGTGCAGCATTTTCGCCAGAGGGAACGAGGACGGCACCTTTATCGGGTGCGCCAGGAAGTAATGCCGGAGCTTTCTTGAGGCCATGACCAGCGCATAAGCAAGCCTCTTGAGCTCGGTATACTGCATCTTGGCGCCCTAGAGGGCTTCGGAGACAAAGTACACTGGTCGCTAGAGAGCGCCCTCTTCGAGGACGAGGACGACACTGACCGCCGTTGCCGAGGTGGCGAGGTAGAGTAGGAGGGGAGCCTCTGGTGTTGGGGCCACCAGAGTGGGAAGGGTTGCGAGGTGTTTCTTGAGGTCGTCGAAGGCCTTTGCGCAGTCGTCGTCCCAATGAAACCCATCGCAACCGCGGAGAGTCTTGAAAAATGGCAATCCCCGCTCCGCTGCCCTGGAGAGGAAACGACTCAAGGCCGCCATGCGGCCTGCCAGCCTCTGGACCTCCCGCATCGTCTTGGGCGGTTCCATGCCCAGGATAGCGTCGACCTTGTCGGGGTTCGCTTGAATGCCTCGCCCGGATACGAGGAAGCCCAAGAGCTTGCCCGCCTGCACGCCGAAAACACATTTGTCCGGATTGAGCTTAATGCCCGCCTTCTTGAGGTTGTCGAAGGTCTCCTGAAGATCCCGAGCGTGGGAGGTGAGCTGCCTAGTTTTTACTACCACGTCATCCACGTAGGCCTCCACGTTCCTCCCTAGCTGGACGGCTAGGGCCAGCGCGACGAGGCGGGTGAAGGTTGCGCCCGCGTTCTTCAAGCCGAAGGGCATCCTGACAAAGCAAAAGGTCCCCACCGGCGTAATGAAGCTGGTTTTGTCCTCATCGTCTTTGGCCATGTAGACCTGATGGTAGCCGGAGTAGGCATCCAAGAAGCTCATGAGCTCACATCCGGCGGTGGCGTCGACCAGTTGATCTATGCGCGGCAGAGGGTAATCGTCGTTCGGGCATGCCTTGTTGAGGGCGGTAAAGTCGATGCACATGCGCCAGGCGCCGCTGGCCTTTTTGACCAACACCGGATTGGCGAGCTAGTCTGGATGTTGGACCTCGCGGATAACCCCCGCCCAAAGGAGCTTCGCCACCTCCACCTTGGCCGCTTGCTGCCGGTCCATGGACATACGGCGAAGTTTCTGCTTGACTGGCTTGGCGTCAGGGCGGATCGTGAGGTTATGTTCGATGAGGGCGCGGTCCACACCTTTGATATCCTCCGGGGACCATGCGAAGACATCTATGTTGGCCCGAAGAACTCGGAGCAAGTCTTGCTCTACGTCCGGAGGGAGGCCCTCGCCTATGGATATGAGTTGCCCCTCCGCCTAGAGTGGCACCCTCTTCACTCCGCCCTCCGGGTGGGGCTTAGGTGTCCATCCTGGAGAGGATGGCGTGTCCGCCTGGTACTTGTCGGCGAGGACATGCACCTTACGGTGCAGGCTTCCAGCTCCGATTTCGATGCTCCTAGCCATATCCTGATCACCGAAGACGGTGATGACGCCTCACCGGCCTGGGAGCTTCATGCATAGAAAGGCGTAGTGTGGGACCGCTTCTAAGGAGTTGATGGCAGGCCGGCCCAGTATGGCATTGTATGGATACGAGACGTCCACGACGTCGAAGACGACATCTTCAGTCCTAGCGTTGTCGGCCTGGCACAAGGAGACTTGGAGGCGCACCTGACCCAAAGCCTTCAGAGGCTACCCTCCAAGGCCCTGGAGGGGGCTTCCAAAGCTTTTAGTAGGCTCCAAGGTACTCCCATACGATCAAGGGCCTCCGCGAACAAGATGTTTGTGGAGCTCCCTCCGTCAATGAGGATACGCCTGATGTCGCAGCCTGCGATGTCGTCCTGGATGACCAAGGGATCTTGGTGGGGGAATTCCACACCCTGGGCATCGGCTGACATGAAGGCGATGCTACGATGGGACGCCCGCAGAGGTAGTTGTGCTGGGGAAGTGCTCGACGAAGAGCCTCCAGTGATGACGTTAACACCACGGCACTGGGTCTCTCTGGGGGGCCTATCGCGCGAGGGAGTGCCTTGCGTACGCTGTACGTGGGCTATTGTGGGGGTCAGTGTCTCCGAGGCCCGTACGTGGACCATCGCTTGCCGCAATGCCGCAATTTTGGTGCATGTCCGCGTGAAATGGCCCCCGTAGCCGTGCACTGTGCACCATCTGCCGTATTCTTGGATTTCCTGCTCTGCACGTGGCTTCTCATCGCGGCTTCCTGCGCGTCCCCCTCCGGCGTGCGAGGTTAAAGCGGCTTCCCGGGGAACGCCTTGCGCAGCAAGGACGTGGCGGGCCTTTTGGGGTCTTCGCCGGTTACGCTGGGGCTTGCGCCTGTCGTATGGCGAGTTTTGGTGCACCCCGCCGTCGACGCGCTCACGAGTGTCACCCACGAACGCTTGCTTGTGTTTCGTCCTCGGGTTGTCTCTTGTGCTTCTGCTTTGCGACAACTCCTTCGCTTGTCCGGCATCGGAGCTGTCGCCGCTGCGCCTCCGCGCGTCCTCCTCTGCTCGGGCGTACGCTTCCATTTTGTCGAAGAGCTCTGCCTCCGACTTGAGTGGCTTCCGCGCGTTATATTCAACGAGCGGTCCCGGGCGGAGACCTTGCATCACTGCGTTGATGATGGTTGCCTCGTTAACGTCCCTGACTTGGCAGCGTACCTTGGCGAAGCGTTTGAAGTAAGTCCGGAGCCCCTCCTCGGGTTTCTGCTTGACTGCGAAGAGCTGGTCCGCATCGACACGCTCGACGTAGTTTCCCTGGAAGTTGTTGTAGAGCCGATCGCGGATCTGTTCCCACGCGTAGATGGACTGTGGTTCGATGGTGAAAAACCAGGACAACACCACCCCTTGTAACGCGAGGGGGAGTCCTTTTGCCTTCGTGGTGTCGTCTCCACCAGCGGCCTCGATAGCGGTCTCATACACGCGCACGAACTCTCGCGGGTCGGAGTCACCCTTGTACGCCTCGATGACGCTCGGGAACTTGAAGTCCTCGGGCCATGCCGCTTGCTGTAGGCCCGCGGAGAGCGAGGACTCCGGGTCTACACGCCGTAGTGGGACGCGACTGGACGCAAGAGCGTCGCGGCCATTCACCCTTTCCGAGGTGGGCTCAGACGCAACCACTAACATGGTGCGTTGGCTCTGAGCCCCTTGTATGTCTCGCACGGCCCCGCGGAGATCTGACAGCTCCCGCTGGAACGTGTTGAGGGCCGCCTGCAGGGCAGTCTCTGCCGTGGGCGTGGTTGGGGACGGCGCGACCACGGCCTGCGCGCCCAATCTACCCGCAGCGCTGGCGCGGAGGACCCCGGAGCTGGTGACGAAACCCGCGTCGTCGCCGGGACCGCTCATCGCTCCCGCGCCGAGTTGGGAAGTGGGCGCGCCTGCGTTGTCACCGCTGGGGTTGGTGGTCGGGGTGGTGGTGGCGGGGTCGGCCGTCGCGACGGTGACGAGGTCGGGCGTCACGTCGTGAACGCCGGTGCCCACGGTCGTCACACCCGCGCCGCCACCCGCACCTGTAGCTGCTAAAGCCGAAGCCCTGGTATTGATGCGAGATTTCACCGCCTCCGTCTTCTTCTTCGCCACCAATGGTGAAGCTTTCTTTGGTGCCATCCTCCTTCAGATCTGGAGGCTTGCTCTTGTCCTCCCCACGGACGGCGCCAACTGTTGTGGTTATAGACCAAACAGAGAGAGAGTATGATAGTGGAGAGTTAGGTGAGTAATGGCTTGGGGTTTCTCCCCATGGCCTGTGTTATATATATATCCAAATGAGGAGCGCTTTTACAATTATACCCTTACACGTGAGTATTCCCCTCAGGGGTACTCATGTCATTACACATGTCCCATTTTGGGCCTTACATCCTTCTAACAGGCCTACTGGGCTTAGGTGGGGGCCACCGCTACAACATAAAGCAATGATAAATCTAGCAATTAAGCATAAATCATGGCAAGATGTAATGCATTGTAAGCATGTCATATAAGGATAATAGTCAAGGCTCCATCAAATTATATTACAATGCAGAATGCTGAAATGAAATGCAGAAAATCCAGCTCCCAAATGAACTCCCCCTGAACCAAAGCTATAAACTGAGAAGTTGGCAAAGAAATCAGAAAAGGCGGCCCTTAAAGCATAGAGAAGATATAGAGGATACTATGGCTCAGACTGACTCTCATCTACCCCATATGATACTAGGACTATCAACCACTCGTCTAACACACTAAGGAGCAAACACGTTCCCTGTCTACCCAAGGGTGGCCCAACCCTTGCTAGAACCTATAAAAGTGAGTGAGCTCAACGTAGTGAGAAGAAAGACAGCTAATAGGCAACATCCTAGAATCACACGATGAAAGGAAGAAATCTAAGCAGCTAGACAAGAGAAACACTCTAAGCTATGCTAAGAGGACTAACCCAATGCACCCCGATGCAATGCAACAAAATGAGAACAGGAGCATAATAATCAAGATAAAGCATTAAAGTACAAAGCTCCCCCTCACTACAGTTCATAAGGACAAACCACCCCAAGCTCTCCCCGCAAGGCTGAAAACCTAGAGCTATCCAAAGGCTTGGTGAAGATACCAGCCAACTGGTGGTCACTCTCCACAAACTGGAGCACTATGTCACCCTTCTCCACATGGTCTCGAAGAAAGTGATATCTAATATCAATATGCTTGGTCCGAGAGTGCTGCACTGGGTTCTTAGCAATGTTAATAGCAAAAGTGTTATCACAAAAGAGTGGAACACTGTCTATAACTAACCCAAAGTCCCGCAGGGTCGAAGCCATCCAAAGTACCTGGCTACAGCAACTGGCGGCAGCAACGTACTCGGCCTCTGCGGTGGACTGTGCAACACCGGACTGCTTCCTAGAAGGCCAAGAGACAAAAGAAGTGCTAATGAATTGACAGGTGCCAGAAGTGCTCTTCCTATCTATCCTACGGCCAGCAAAGTCTGCGTCCGAGTAGGCTCTAAGGGAAAGAAAGGAAGAGGAAGAGTACCAGATACCATAGTCAATGGTAGCTCGAAGGTACCAAAGAATGCGCTTCACCGCCTGGCGGTGAGATACGCAAGGAGAAGTCTGAAACCGAGCACAAACACACATAGAGAAGTGTATGTCCGGTCTCGAGGCAGTGAGGTACAAGAGGGAGCCGATCATGCTTCTGTACTCTTTTTGACCAACTGGCTCACCATCCTCATCTGGGTCAAGTGAAGCTATGGATGCCATGGGAGTCGACACCGGCTTCCCATCACTCGTGTCAAAGCGTCTCAAGAGGTCACGAGTGTACTTGCCCTGATGCAAGAAAATACCCTCCCGAGTCTGTTTGATCTGGAAGCCAAGAAAGAAGGTCAACTCACCCATCATACTCATCTCAAACTCGGTGCTCACGACATCTGAGAACTGTGAAATAAGAGCATGAGAGGAGCCACCAAAGATGATGTCATCCACATAAATCTGGACGAGCAGAAGATCAGTGCCATGCCTACGAATGAACCAGGTCTTATCTACCTTACCCATCTCAAAACTATGAGTCAACAGATAGGACTTAAGCCTCTCATACCAAGCTCTAGGGGCCTGCTTAAGTCCATACAATGCTTTGGAAAGCTTGTAGACATGGTTTGGGTATTTGGGGTTCTCGAAACCTAGAGGTTGTGTACCATAGACTTCTTCCTCAATAAACCCATTGGGAAAGGCACTCTTGACATCCATCTGGTAAAGCTTGAAACCCTTAGAAGCTACGAAAGCAAGCAGAATTCTAATGGCCTCAAGCCTAGCTACAAGGGCAAAGGTCTCCTCAAAATCTAGATCCTCAACCTGGGAGAAGCCCTGAGCTACCAGTCTAGCCTTGTTTCGAATGATAACCCCATCTTCACTCTGCTTGTTTTTGAACACCCACTTGGTACCAATGACATTGTGACCTCTAGGGGGCTCAACAAGCGACCAGACCTTGTTTCTCTCGAAATTTTCCAACTTCTCATGCATGGCTATGACCCAGGACTCATCAGAAAGTGCATGACAAACATCCTTGGGCTCAAATGAGGCAATGAAGGCAGAATGGAGACAGAATTGAGACAAACCAAACTTTGAGCGAGTGACGCGCTCAAAGAGGTCTCCAATCATCTGCTCAAAAGGATGGTCTTTTTGGATATTTTGGGTAGGTCCTGGGTGAGATGAAGAAGTGGCCTCTACCTTATGAGCTGATGAGGTAGGGACAGAGCCACTAGTTCCAGAAGAAGCAGAAGGCATGGGCTGATCTCCTCGAGGTGCAGTGGTGGAAGAAGGCACCTCAAGGGGAGGATGAGGAACTGGATCAGGTAGACAACCCTCATCTCCATCGTCCTCATCATCCACAAAGATGGTCTCGAACTGCTCTAAAGAACCTGAGATATCGGGCCTAGTCCCCAGACTGGCCTCTGATCGTGCAAAAATAGCACACCCGCAAGTGCACGGGTTGCCACTGAAATAGCGGCGAGTGTCGTGTTCTCCACAGGGACTAGACTGAGACTACCGGTGCTCGGCTAAAACTAGGTCAAACGAAACGGGGGAGAAAACTAAACTAGAATGACTAAAACGACCGAACGAACTAACTAAACAAACGAACCAACGACGACGGGATGAACGACCGTACAAATGAACGTCGTATGACCGAACGAACAAAATGACGAAAGACTAGACGAACGACGCACAAACGACACGACGACTAAACGACTGAAACAACTACCAACCGACGACCTAAATAACTATCGACCGCAAGAAAGAAAGAGGTAGTCGAGAAGCACTGAGGGAGGGTTTAGAAGCACTAGGTGGGTTGAGAGGGAAAACGATCGACAGCTAACTAGACGACGACGGCACACGACAAACACAAAACTACGAACACACGCACGACTTAACTATCAATCGACCGCTGAGAAAAGCAAAGAGGGAGGATTCAGAAGCAAAGGGAGGTTGAGATAGCACGGGGAAGGGAGATGGTTGCCGACTTGCTAAATCGCACAACACTAACACAAGGAGATCCACAGAAACTAACAATAACATCTAACACATAACACAATAGACAGAGCTAAACATAGGGTAAAAATGACAATTACTAACGCAAATTACCAACACAATGATCACTAACATCAACACGGATAACAAAATGCAGGACTGATTGAAGAATTAAACTACTAGCAACAGGAGGCCCATAGCAATTCTGGGACACACTAGCAGAGCACAATCACATGACCACTGATCACATACATATCACAGTGCAAAATTAACAGAACCATTGCAATGCTCAACAATGCATCTCAAATCACAATTAAACATTCACAGTTCATGTAGTAATAGCAATCAAGAAAACTAAACAAGAAAAATAAAGGAGAGAGGGAGGATCTGGAGATGGACCGAAGAAGGAGAAGATGATGAGCAGCAGAGGAGCGTTGGTGTAGTTGAGGCAGAGGAAGTCGTCGGCGGCACCGTAGAGGAAGCAGGGGTCGGCGATGATGGTGGTCGCCGGCGTTGATGTGGAAAGTGGCGCCCAGGACCGTCGGTGAAGGGGTGGCGAGGAGGAAGGGGTTGCTGGACTCGGTGGAGATGTCGATGAAGCCGAGGCGGGGCGGCGCTCGATGAAGAGGAAGTAGGGGTCGGCGGCGCTGTGGCAGTGGAGAAGCGGCGCCGCCGATGCGGTGGCCGGAGAGGAGAAGAATGGAGGAGAGGCGGCCGGAGTAGAGAGAGGTGACACGCCGGGTGCACGGGTGGCGAGAGGATCTGGAAATGGAGGGGGCGGCGCTTGGTGGCACGCCGGTGGATGAAGAAATAGAGGGGGCCGCGCTGGTGGAGAAGGAGGGGCGGCAGTGATGTAGTCGGTGAAGGGACGAAGAGGGAATCGCGGTAAGGAGGAGAGCCGGGAAGAGGCGGAGAGAGGTGGCGGCGCTCGGTCGGCGTGGAAGGAGATGGGGACGGAGAGGAGGATGCGGTGGAGTGGCGAGGTGGAGAAGTGGTAGAGGAGCGGCGGGAGTTAATGGAGAAGGTGGAGAAATGGAGGGGGCGGCGGTGGCGGTCGTCGGCGAGATGGCCCGGCCACGCCGGCGCCGTGGCTGGAGAAGAGGGGAGGAAAGGAAGGGGAGGCGATGGGAGAAAGAAAACCGGGCTCAATCATCTCCTGGCAGTGGCTAAGGGTTTTGTGGGTTGGGGGTTTTTGGTTTTTTGTGATTTGGCCCTCCAAATTTTCTAGGGTTTATAAACAAGTCCCTCCTAAATATAATTTCTTCTGTTTTGACCCCTCCAGAGCTCCGATTTCATCACGAAAAGATCCTACGCGATCGTGACGACGCGCATATTTGTACGGAGCAGTCCAGATTTGTCGTTTAGGCGCCTAGATCGCGCCGGCCTGCGGAAAAGTGCAAAAAATGTAAAATGGTCCATTTCGAGCAATTAAATATAGAAAATAGTGCAAATGATGATAAATGGTCCTAAATGCAAAAAATAATGGGGTAAAATGATGGGTAAATGTATATAAAAATGACGCATGTCAGCCTCATCGAAGGTCAACTCACAGGTCTCTACCATTTTGCTAGATTCGCAGTTCCAGCCCCTATAAGCCCGCGAAGAAGTCGAGTAGCCTAGAAAGATCCCATCACACAAACGTGACTCGAACTTATCTAGGTTCCTGGACTTCAAGATAAAGCACTTGCAACCAAACACGCGAAAATGCGAGACACTGGGCTTTCGCCCATATCTCAACTCATAAGAGGTGTGATGCAAGTGTGCCCTAAGAAAAACTCTGTTCGAAACAGGGCACGCGGTGGCTATAGCCTCAGCCCAAAACTTCCTCGGTGTAGAGTACTAATCAAGCATCGTCCTGTCCATCTCGACCGAGGTACAGTTCTTCCTCTCCACAACGCCATTCTGCTGAGGAACGTATGGAGAAGAGAACTGGTGCTATACACCAGTCTCACCGCTAAACCTTTCAAAGTAGGAATTCTTGAACTCTGTGCCATTGTCACTGCGGATCACCGTAAGGCACTCAGAAGCTCAAAAGAAAGCCTACTAAACAAACCCCGAAAGTGGGTAAATGTCTCATCCTTCGAGGCTAAGAAAAACTAAGAGACCATGTGGATGTAACCCCATGTGTATGATGAGTAATTGACATCTGTTTTAGGAAAGTCGAGTTTGGTTTGTGTGGTTTGGACCATGTTGTTGCGCGGTGCAATTGTTTCGGTCGGACCTTGTCGAACTAGGTCGAATGGGCTTAGGTCATTTATTTTTTTATTTCAATCGGTTTGGACTTTGAGTATTTCTTTTGATGTTATTGTATGGTTACAATATTTCGAGCAGTGCTATGTGATTTGTTTCTTGTCTGTGATGGCTGCAAGACGTCGAGGTGGAGTCGTGGCGAGGCACGGGATGACCGGACTAGGCGCGGGCGGTGCCGAGGTCAGAACGGTCGAGGTGTGCCGAAGACGGCGAGGACTCGAGGTGGCTGCGTGGCTTAGAGGGCAAGGAATGAGGAAGCTTCCCAGAAGGTGCGCGAGGGGCGTTTTGTTGAATACGCAAAGCTGCACTAAAGGAAGTGGATTGTGGATAAAGCGCCATGAGTTGTTGAGAGCTAATGGGTAAAGTGGGTTGTAAACCCATTAGTGGAGGCTATAAATAGAGAGGGTGTTCTCTAGTAGCTTTTATGAATGGAGAGGATGAAAATGAGAGAGTTTTAGTGCATTGGCTCACCATGTGTGTGTTTTAGAGAGATGGCTTGAGAGAGTGTATGTGTGGGTTGTGCGTGTGTGCTATGAGTTCTTGATTTTCAAGCATGTATGGGGATTTTTAGTGTGAGATTGAGAGAGAAATGAGCTGAGAAATCCATCTTTGTAATCGCGTATCTCTCCATATCAATTTTAATATGAGAGACTTTGCTTGAGTTGCTCTAGTGCTCTGTTTATTTTTTCGGTTTTTTTCTTCCTCTTAGTTCCTCTCAATTTAATCCTTGGTTGATCTGTTTTTGTTCCTGCCGATCAAGGTCTTTTATCCTGTCCCTTGTCTTCATGGGAGAGGATAGCTTTTAGCTGTGAAGTTATTTCCTGTTCTATTCAAAAGGTTTCATGTTCAGAGATTTCAAGAATCACAAGTGGTTGATTTTCTTGTCTCCTTTGCTGAATTCCTTTCGGCAGTATTTGATGTTAGTTCAAAGTCTCAATCATTAATTATTGCTCTGTCCTTGTTCCTGCCGAATAGCTCACTATGGTTCTTCTCTTCTCAGGGATTGTTGGGCATCTTTTATAAAATCTTTGATCAGAAGAGCAGCAAGATATTTGATGTCTTTGCTTCTTTGGATTCTTTCATGTATCTTTTTTATGCCAACCGAATAGCTCTATCTCCTTACTTTTTCTTGTGGCAGGAGTTTCTATCTTTCTCTTTTGCTTTTGCTTTTTATTCTGCCGTGTCTTTTTGTTTTTGGGTAGCAGTTTGTTTTTTCGTTTGGTAGTTCTCGGCCAGCAGTCTTCTTGCCGCAGCCATGCATTTCTTTGCTCTTTCTCAGGAAGTTTCGGCAGCTAGCATCTTTGTTCCTTTGCAGTTCGGCCAGTTGTTTTTGGGTTAATCCTCTCTTTCCTGTGCTGATTTTGTTGACTGATTGCAGTTCCGAACAGCAGCTCTCTATTTTTCTCTCCTAGCTATTTTACGCTTTTAGGTTATGCTCTTATTTTTGTTGTTCCTTCTGTTTGATTTCTGCAAAAATATCAGTATGGTGCTGCTGTCCTACAATTTTCATTTGCTCCAAAAAAACAAGCTGCTGATCTCTCTTGTGAAGGACTTTATGCTCTGTGTCTCAATCAAACATATCTCTCATATTGTCTTGACTTTTCTTGATTTGTCTTTGGTAAAGATCTTCAATTTCCAGTAAGCGCTCCTTTTTCACCTTGATAGCTTCTATAGCTATCGGAGAGAAAAGTTGATCGTGGGTACTTCTGGGGGATGAATTTTTAGAGAGCAACATCACCCCCCTCTGTTGCCGATTTCGATCCAACAATTGGTATCAGAGCCAGTTAACTCTCGTCCACAGATCTTAACCGGTCTGTGAGCCATGGCAATAGACAAGTACTTGA
Source organism: Dendrocalamus latiflorus (assembly GCA_017311315.1). NCBI lineage: Eukaryota > Viridiplantae > Streptophyta > Magnoliopsida > Poales > Poaceae > Dendrocalamus > Dendrocalamus latiflorus. The sequence continues at coordinate 22,558,821 of CM029611.1, forward strand.
CCAAGACCCCAATCTTCGATGGGATTGACTATTCCTTCTGGAAGAGTCGGATGGAGACTTACATCCAGGCTCAGGTCTACGCCATCTGGCGTAAGGTCAAAGTACGATATGTTGTTCCTGCCAATGAGAACATCAATGCCGGGAACATGGCTGATGTTGAGGCGAACGCTAAGGCAAGGAACATCATAATCCAGGGGTTGAGCCGAAGCGAGTTTGATCGCATCTCTCATTTGACGTCGGCTTTCGACATCTGGGTGACCCTCGATGCATACCATGAGGGCACCACCCAGATCAAGACAGTTCGACAGGACCAGTTCAAGCAAGATTACAACAAGTTTGAAATGCTCGCTGGTGAGTCCCTCGATGAGTGTTTTGCTCGTTTTCACAAGATTTTGAGCAACCTCCGAGCGGTCGGTCTCACATACCCCGACTCGGACAACGCTCGTCAGATGCTCGCGGCGCTTGATTTGCGTGTTTGGGATATGAAGGTGACTACCATCAAGGACACCACCGATCTCTCGACCTTGACTCTTGATGCGCTGTACTCACGCCTCAAGACTCACGAGATTGACATAGTCTCTCGTAGGTCGAAGTCGCAGTCGATGGCCTTAGTCACCGATCCCACTTCTGGTCCTTCTTCCGAGTTGCTTTGTGGTTTCTCTCTTGTTGCTCTCTGTGACATAACAGATGATCAATTAGAGCAGCTTGCATATGACCAGTTAGCTCTTCTAGCCAGAAAATTTTCTCATGCTTACAAGAGAAGGAAGGACAGAAAGAGAGGAGGACCCGTGATCTGCTTCGAGTGTGGTGGCCCCAACCACATTCGAGCGAACTGCCCCAAACTGGATAAGGGCAAGAGCGACTTCAGTGGCGTGAGCAAAAATGACTACATCGACAAGAACCGCAACAAGAAGCCTCCAGCTCACTCCCAAGGCAAGAAGAAGTTCCGCGACCTTGGCAAAGCCAAGAAGCTCTTCCACCGTGTCCTCACCGCCTTCGATGACCTCGACCTCAGCGAGGTGGAGGGGTGGAGTGACGACGATGGGAAGGACGAGCAAGACCCCAAGGTGGCGATGACTTCTCCGGCATGTGCTTCATGGCCCTTGAGGGTGACGTGAGCGACAGCGAGCTGTACTCCGACTCCGATGAGGTATACCCCTCATACGACCAGCTTAATGATGCTTTTCTTAAGCTAGGAGGATTTCATGTTAGATCTAGAGCTAGGTGTAGCGAGTTGGAGAAGGAAGTAGATAGACTGTTATGGGAGCTTACTTCACTTATATCTGCTCCCTCCCGTGATGAATGTGATACATGTTGTGCTTTGCTTAGTGACATGGAGAAATTAAGAACCTCTCATTATAGTTTGTCCTCTGAGCTTGACATGATTAAGGTGGAGAACATTAGTCTTCTTGCTGAACTAGAGATGAGTAGGGTAGCGCCCCTTTCATCTACTCCTGTTGAGGCTATTTATTGCACCTCATGTGAGGATAAGGATAATGCTTTTAGAGGTCTTTATACCATGCTCCTTGATCTACCCGAGTCTTGTGAAAATTGCAGTAATTTGAAATTGAACTTAAAAAGGGCAGATCATAAAATTGCTGAGTTACATGCTTCTCTACTTGAGCCTATTGTATATTGCACCAACTGTCCAAAATTAACACTTGAGCTTGAGTCTGTTTCTAAGCAATTTCGAGACATGGTTGATCATAACAAGAAAATGGCTCGATATGCTTCTAAGGACCCTGTTAGCTCACCTTGCAAAAATTGTGAAAAACTAAAATTTGATTTGATTGCTTTGGATGAAAAATATGTGAAGCTAACTAAGGACCTTCTAGTGAAGCCACCAACTAATTGTGATGTGATTGCTTCGGTGGGGGAGAAGCCCAAGGATAAGGTAGAGACGCTTAGCGACGTGAACCAAATTGCTAGCAGTAGGACTGTCCCTTCCGAGTCGGCTATGTGTGCACAAGCCATTCACTCTTCTGCTATTGGTTCTTCTTCAGCTCCCTTACCTTCTGCTATCTCTTCTTCCCCCTGCTCTTCTTGCACCTCTCTCTTTCATGAGTGTCAGTACCTTATGAACACTCTCGAGAGATTTGTAGGCGGCAAGAAGAAGCTTAATCTTATTCTAGACCAGTCCAAGATTTGCAAGTTCAATCAAGGTCTAGGATATGATTTTCTTGAGGATGTTAGGAAGCATCCACCTGCCGTGCTCAGGCCCATAGCCGCAGGTGTGATCGAGGTCAAGCCCAGAACTGAAAAAGTTCAATTCAAGTCAGCGGGCTTTGTCCAAGGGATTTCTGACAGCAAGGTGATTCCACCTGTTGCTTCGGCCTCTCAAAAGGTGAAGCCTCATCATGCCGCTTCTACCTCTCAAAAGGTGAAGCATCATTGCACCTTCTGTCAGAAGGATGGACACTTGATCGAGCGATGCTTTAGGCGCACCAAGATCGCGCGTAGAGACCGTGTTGAGGCTCTTAGGCGTATTCAGGGTCAGCCCCAGACCTTGAGTGCACCAAAGACCAACACGAGGTCTAGGACTGTTCAGCTTGATGAGTTTGGGCAGCATCGAGGACTTGGCTTTTCTGCTTTTACTGATTTTCATCCTCGATATGCCTTTGGTCTTGACTTCCGCCGTTCTGAGGGTAGATCTTGTTTCCCCCGTCGAGATGCCTACCCACGGCGTGATCAGCATGTTGTCGGGGCTCCGACTCGCTCTCCCGTAGTAGTCGGATCCAGCAACAGCTTCAGGTCTGCACTTAGACCTTCTGCTTTCTCGAGCGACAGAGAGCGTAGGGTAGATAGAGGTCAGTCGTGTGTGGCTACTTCTTCTACTCGACGTGTTACTCAGTATTGGGTGCAAAATCACTCTTGATTTACCCCAATACTGAGACTTTACTCTCTTGTTGACTCAGGTTCGCCGGCAGGGAAGAGAGAGGTTTGGCTCGTGGACTCCGGTTGTTCTCGCCATATGACTGGAGACTCTCGTTGGTTCTCTTCCTTAGCCCGAGCTCTAGGTGATGAGACTATCACCTTCGGAGACGCTTCGTCTGGGCGCGTCATCGCCAAAGGTACAGTGCACGTTAATGAATCTTTTATTTTAAAAGATGTTGCCTTGGTTAGTAAGCTGCAGTATAATTTGCTCTCAGTTTCTCAGCTTACCGATGACGGTTTTGAGGTGAGCTTTAAGAAAAACAATTGCAAAATTCTTGATTCTTCGGGTAGTCTGGTTTGCGGGATTTCTCGTTATAGGATGATCTTTCGTTCTGATTTTTCTGAGTCTTCTGGTGATCCTCTCCAGTGTTTGGTTGCTTCTGAGTCCCGTGACCTTACCTTCTGGCATAGGAGACTTGGTCATATTGGATTTGACCATTTGACCCGAGTTAGCGGCCATGATCTCATTCGTGGTTTGCCGAAACTCAAGATGGTCAAAGATGTTGTTTGCGCTCCATGCCGGCACGGCAAGATGGTTGCCGTTTCTCATCCTCCGGTCATAGTAACTATGATCGATGCACTGGGACAGCTGCTCCATATGGACACAGTTGGACCAGCTCGAGTGAAGTCAGCAGGAGGGAAGTGGTATGTCCTTGTCGTGGTCGATGACTTCTCGAGGTTTTCTTGGGTGTTTTTCTTAGCCTCGAAGGATGAGACGTTTACACATTTTTGAGGTCTTTTCAGTAGGCTTTTTGTTGAGCTCCCGGGTGCCTTAAGAGCGATCCACAGTGACAATGGCATGGAGTTCAAGAATTCCTACTTTGAGAGGTTTTGCGATGAGACAGGTGTAGAGCACCAGTTCTCTTCTCCGCACGTCCCACAGCAGAATGGCGTCATGGAGAGGAAGAACCGTACCTTGGTCGAGATGACCAGGACGATGCTTGATGAGTACTCCACACCTAGGAAGTTTGGGCTAAGGCTATAGCGACAGTGTGCCATGTTTCGAACAGAGTTTTTCTTCGAGCACACTTGCATCGCACTTTGTAACATCCCAAATTTGGCTTTTTGGAAAAATTTAAATTCAAATTAATTATTTTAAGGTAATTGGATTTTACTTGGCTTTTATTTGATTTTCTGGATTTTCTGGAGTTTAAAACCTATTCTTAAAATTTAAAAAGTAATTTAAAGTATAAAAAAATAAATGCCAACAATAGATGGGAATAATTTTATTTAGTCCAAAATAGGTCCAGGAGCTTCTGTGAATTTTTCTGGAATTTTTGGAGGTATTTTCATATTTTTCTGAGGCCTAAAGAATTTCCTAGCATTTTCTGTAAATAAAAATCAATTCCTAAAAATAAAAATCCAAATCCTTCCCTCCGGCCGACGCGTGGACATCCCAGATCCGCCCACGTCGCCGCTCGGCCTGATCCAGGTCGCATCTCCCCTTCCCCTCACTGTCTAGCGGGCCCGGCCCAGCCAGCCCCGCCTTCCCCTCCTCCTTAGGCGACGCGTGGCCGCCCGATCCGCCGTCCGCCTTGCGCCCGGGCGTGGCCGCCCGATCCGCCGTCTGCCTTGCGCCCGCGCGTGCCGCCCGATCCCCTCTCTTCCCCGCGTGGTGCCATCCTGGCCGCCCGCACTCCCTTCTCCCGCTGCGCGTGGACCCCGCTGGTCAGACCCGTCTTCCCCACCGCGCCACCCCTTTCCTTTCTTCTCTCCCCGCTTTCCTCCTTGGCGCCGGCGACCAATCCGAGCCGGATCCAGCCTTGCCTTCCCTGCCTCTCCCCGGTTTTGGCAACCCCGAGCCTCGCCGGGAAACAAATCCCCGATCTCCGTGCCTCCCTTCCTTCCCTGCCTCCCCTTTCCCGTTTCTCCCCCTTCCCTTCCTTTTCCGGCCGCCAGCACCGGCGAGCGATTGCCGCTCCCCTGCTCCCCCTGTGCCCCTATAAAAGCCCCCCTCGGTTCGCCTCCCTCCGCCCAACACCCAGACACGCTCCACCTCCCTTCCCGAGCACCGAAGCGACCCACCGTCGAGCTTCCTCTTCCCCGAGCTTCGCCGCACTCCGGCGAGCAATCCTCGCCACCTCGGACCTCCCCGGAGGCCGCCACCGCCACTCCGAGCACCCCCGTGCCCGGGCGAACTTCCCCGACACCATGGCCACCTCTCTCACTCCGCCGTCTACTCGCCACCGGCCGTCCCCGCTCATCCCCAAGCCTCGCCGACCCCACCTTCAGAACCGCCTTCGCTCCAGGGACGCGTTTTGGAACTCCACTGAACCTCCCCGGCCACCTCTCGCCGCCGGCACCGTCGCCTCCGTCGTTGCTGCCCGGCTCCCACTCCAGCAGGTACCTCAAGAGGGTTACCTACCCTTTATGGGTAGGCAACCCCTCCCCGCCCGACTGGTTACCAACGCTACTCCTTTCCCCCTCCGGCTCCCTCGGCGCGCGTTCGAGCCCTCGGCTCCGCACGCTGAGGTCGAGCCATTTCTTTAAATCGTGCGCTGACATGCGGGCCCCGCTTGCCAGCTGCTCTCGTCTGTGGGTCGACTGATAGTTGGGCCCCGCAGGTCAGTCCTCCCCACTGACACCTGAGCCATAGCCCATGGGGTCCCACGCGTCAGATGCAGGGCCAGTGGGCTCACTGTTCAGTGGGTCCCACCTGTCAGAAATAAAAGATTAAAATTTAATAATTCCAGTAGGCCCCACCTGTCAGAAATTTGGGAATTTCTGGATTTATTCAAACTGAAAACTTCAAACAAGCATAACTTTCTCGTTTTAACTCCAAATTCAGCCATTCAAATTTCTAAATTCATCTAAAATCATGATCTATCCAACTATGGCCTCTATATAAAATTTTGAGTTTATTTGAATTTTTATTTGTATTTATTTGCTTTGTTGCTCTGTCTTTGCGTGCGTAGAATCCAACGTTGACGAAGACCTCTCCACTCCTCAACAGGAAGACCCAGAGACCCTGCAAGAAGGCAAGTCTCCTTTGATCATCTTGAACCTATGATTTTGAAATGTTTTAATTATTTTAAATTATGTGCATTGCTATTTACATAAAACATTAGTTCAAATCTTAAGGTAATAGTTAATCCAATCTTGTTATGCCCTCACTTGAAGTTGATTGCCATGTACCTTTGCAACCCTAGAAATTCCTTTGACTCATTAATGAGAGTTATCTATTAAATTGTTGGTATTAGAATCGTAGAACAATGCTTAGCCATGCTATAAATCTTGCAAATGGGAAATTATGAATTATTGTAATACCCTTGTTTTTATAAATTTAGTGGTAATTGGAGTTGCCACTGTTCTTTTAAAATAAAATGAAATGTGGAAATTGGTTTAGATTAAGGTGGATGGTTGGTTTGGATTGGTGCAGGAAGCACGAGATCTTGTAAAGTGTATGTTCCACCCTAGTCAACTAAGGACCGACGCTTGTGTTTGTCCAGACTGACCATTAACCGTACAACCACAAGTCTATATGGGTACGACCTAGCTGACTAGCTTATGATAGTCTAGTTTAGGTGCCACCAGTGGAAAGTGGGTGCCAGGGATGGACTGGTTATTCACAGTGAGGGACAGGGATTTACTGTACTCATACGGCACAAGAGGGGGCTTCGGTTCGGGCAGTTAGCCTACCTGCGGTGAAACCTCAGCGGGTGGTATCTAACTAGATTAGAGTAAGGTAAAAGCTTTGTGATATTTTATCTGGGTCTCACGCCAAAGGAAGCGTGTTGACTTTTAGGATAATATATCTCTTGTGGGTAAAGTTGTACAACCTCTGCAGAGTGTAAAACTATTCGAATAGCCGTGCCCACGGTCAAGGGCAGGCAAGGAATGCATTCACATGGTAGATTTCTGGTTTTGGTTTTAAAATTAAAATTTTGTATTCCGAGAGTGGAGGGAACTCTCGGAAGGGTATCCTGGCGGTTGGAGCCAGAGAGGGTGGATGGAACCCGCAGTTTAAAACTTGACCAATTGTAATTGGTTAGCTAGTGTTGGTAGTTGGAACCTTCACTAGAGAATTAATGATAGTTCTGTTAAAACAATTACTTTGCCAAAGTGTTGCCTTTGAAAATAATTAGTAGTAATTGAAATTAAAACATTGCTTTGTGCAAAAGAACCATATAGCCTTCCTTGGTCAAGCCTTGCATCTATTGCATTTTTCCCAAGACTTGCGGAGTACTTTATGTACTCACATGCTGCACTCAATCATAAAAAGCAGAGGAATGCAAAGCTCAAGAGGGAGACTACGACTACTGCTTCGCTTGCGGCTGTGATGGATTCTTCCCAGAGGACTAGGTCGCGTTTCCCCAGTCAACTGCCTGTGGCATATTGATGGGTCTACTTTGCATTTACTTTGCTTCTGCTGTGTTTTGATTGTGCGAGGTCTTGAAACCTCCAATGTAATAATGAGACCTGGTGGTCAGTACTCTTTACAATTGTAATAAATGCGTTGTTGGTCATGAATCATTTCTGTTTAACTGCGTGCACTAGCTTTGATCTGGGACTAGTGTAGTAATACACAGAGGGTCCGGGTTTGGAAATCCGGGGTCCCAACACACTTCCTATGAGCTGAGATACGGGCGGAACCCCAGTGTCTCTCATTTTCGTGTGTTTGGTTGCAAGTGTTTCATTCTGAAGTCCGGGAACCTAGAAAAGTTTGAGTCACATTCTTGTGACGGTATCTTTCTAGGTTACTCGACTTCTTCGCGGGCGTATAGGGTTTGGAACTGTGAGTCTAGTAAGTTGGTAGAGACCTGTGAGGTGACCTTCGACGAGGCCAGTCCGGGGACTAGGCCCGATATCTCAGGTTCTTTAGAGCAGTCCGAGCCCATCTTTGTGGATGATGAGGAGGATGGAGATGAGGGTTGCCTACCCGACCCAGTTCCTCATCCTCCCCTTGAGGTGCCTTCTTCCACTGCACCTCCAGGTGATCAGCCCATGCCTTCTGCTTCCTCTGGAGCTAGTGCTCTGTTCCTACCTCATCAGCTCATGAGGTAGAGGCCACTTCTTCATCTCATCCAGGACCTCCTTGACATATCCAGAAAGACCATCCTTCCGAGCAGATGTTGGAGACCTCTGAGTGAGTCACATGCTCAAAGTCCGGCACGTCACATTTCTATCTCCATTCTGCCTTTGTTGCCTCTTTCGAGCCCAAGGATGTCTGTCATGCCCTTTCTGATAAGTCTTGGGTCAATGCTATGTATGAGGAATTAGAGAATTTCGAGAGAAACAAGGTCTGGTCGCTTGTTAATCCCCCTCGAGGTCACAATATCATTGGGACTAAGTGGGTGTTCAAGAACAAGCACAGTGAGGATGGGGTAGTCATTCGAAACAAGGCTAGACTGGTAGCTCAGGGCTTCTCCCAGGTTGAGGGTCTAGATTTTGAAGAGACCTTTGCCCCTGTAGTTAGACTTAAGGCCATTAGAATCCTGCTTGCTTTCGCGGCTTCTAAGGGCTTCAAGCTTTACCCGACGGATGTCAAGAGTGCATTTCTCAATGGCTTTATTGAGGAAGAGGTCTATGTGAGACAGCCTCCAGGTTTCGAGAACCCCAAATACCCAAACCATATCTTCAAGCTTTTCAAAGCTTTGTAATGACTTAAGTCCTATCTGTTGAGTCATAGTTTTGAGATGGGTAAGGTAGATAAGACCTTGTTCATTCACCGGCATGGTGCTGACCTACTGCTCGTCCAGATTTATGTGGATGACATGAGCACCGAGTTTGAGATGAGTATGATGGGCGAGTTGACCTTCTTCCTTGGCTTCCAGATCAAGCAGACTCAGGAGGGTACTTTCTTGCATTAGGGCAAGTACACTCGTGACCTCCTGAGACGCTTTGACATGAGTGATGGTAAGCCCGTGTCAACTCCCATGGCGTCCCCAGTTTCTCTTGACCCAGATGAGGACGGTGAGCCAGTTACTCAGAAAGAGTATTGCAACATGATTGGCTCCCTCTTGTACCTCACTACCTCGAGACCGGACATACACTTCGCTGTGTGTCTTTGTGCTCGGTTTCAGGCTTCTCCTCGCGTATCTCACCGCCAGGCGCTGAAGCACATCCTTCGGTACCTTCGAGCTACCATTGATTATGGTATCTGGTAGTCTTCCTCGTCCTGTCTTTCCTTGAGAGCCTACTCGGATGCAGACTTTGCTGGCTGTAGGGTAGATAGGAAGAGCACTTCGGGCACCTGCCAATTCATTGGCACTTCTCTTGTTTCCTGGTCTTCGAGGAAGCAGTCTGGTGTTGCACAGTCCACCGCAGATGCCAAGTATGTTGCTGCCACCAGTTGTTGCAACCAGGTACTTTGGATGGTTTCGACCTTGCGGGACTTTTGGTTAGTCATAGACAGTGTTCCACTCTTTTGTGATAACACTTCTATGATTAACATTTGTTGGACCGAAATTGCGACAGAATGGGGTGAATGTCGACTCTTGAAAACAACCCCTAACAAGTATCACTTAAAAACTCTTCTCCTATAGCAACAATGCTATGAAGAAAAGGCTCACTGGATACTAAAATCTCAGAGAAAGGAGACAAGACAAAAGAACTAGAAGGATACACTAAGAAATATCCATGAAACAGAGAAACTACTGTAGAAAAATCCCCTGGCCGGTCTGACCACAATGGGGTGGGCGGTCAGACCGCCCAGAGACTGCCGATCAGACCGGTTGGACAGGGCTGGTCAGACCACCTTTGAGGCAGCGGTCAGACCGCTCCCTTGTCCCCAGCAGCCCGAGAGCAACCTGAAAATTCTGAAACTCAGAGAAAAACTCCAGACCTTCAAAACTTGAGAAAATAGAGGATTACTTCCAACCTTTTCAACCCAGGGCAACTCAACAATAAACTAAATAGCAAGGGATGCTTGGGAAACAAAAGAAGTCATCTCAAAACCAAGAATCTCATATTTTCACCAAGAACTGAAAACTACAGAGTGTTGCACAAAAGCACAAATTCCCACCTCATCTCTAGTCCTTTGACCATGAAACACAGAGGTTAGCTAGGGAATAGCCTTGTGACTCTGGAACTCAAAGTTGAGAAAATTCTCTCAAGGGAAGTCAAGAGTCACCTCAAACCCTAGAAAAGCCAAGAACCTAAAAAGCCACAGAGGCAACACCAAAATCCAAAATACTCATTGATCTTAAGTCCTTTGCTCATGAGAGTTTGCAGACAAGTTAGCAATAGCTAAAGGACTTCCCAGACCAGAAATCAAGCCATCTCCTTAAGGGGATCAAAAACTACCTCAAACCCTAGAAATGAGAACCAAGAACAGAGAAACCCCAAAAGAGAAATCTGAGATTAAATGTGTTTTGCTCTAGGGAAAACTGATCAAATGATCTTGAGGCAACATCCCAACCTAGAGCAACCCATTTTGGGCCTTCCCAGCAAGAAATAACTCAAAACTCAAAAAGTTAAGAAATCAACAGAAAGGATGAACGAAGAACACAGGGCCAGTACGAGAGAGAACTTCTGAGATTTCATTCCTGGAAACAAGAGATACAAAGAACTACGTCCCCATACGCATGGACATTAGAACAAGGAAGATTACATACTCATCACTCCAATCTCTCCCTCTCCCAAATCAAGAAACCCTCACTACATGCTTGGAGGAAGGGAGCCACTCAAGAACACATCGAGGGAAGGACAGAACATCACTCTGCCTTCTCCACCTACTCTCAACAACTAAAGCCTAAAGCCAAAACCACCTCTCAAAGGCTCTTTTGACTAAAGCAAACCCTAACTCCCTCCAAAAGCCATGGGATACATGCAGCCACTCACTCCTATTTATAGCCCTTGGCTAACGGGTCTCCAGCCCGTTACGCCTGCTAAATCCAACGGAACCCGCTCTCGCTTGTGCAGCCTCACGAAATTACCAATTCACCCCTCCTGCACCTTTCGGGAAGCTTCCGCGTCTCTTGTCGTCCAAGCCTCGCAACCACCTCGAGTCTCTGCCGTCTTCGACACATCTCGACTGTTTTGACCTCGACACCGCCCGTGTCTAGTCCGGTCACCTCGTGTCTCGCCACGACTCTGCCTCGACGTCCTGCAGCCAACACAGACAAGAAACACATCAAATAGCACCGCTCGATACATGAAAGCATAAATAGCATCAGTAAGTCATACTTACGCATAATAAAGTTCAAACCTGTTGAAACAGCAGAATATGCAACCTAAGCACCTTGACCAGGTTTGACCAAGTCCGACCGAGCCCGATTGCACCACGCAACGTCGGTCTAAACCAACCAAATCAAACTTGACTCTCCTAAACCGATGTCAATTACTCATCACACACATGGGGTCTCAACCACATGGTCTCTCAACATTGCTAAGAACCCAGTGCAACATTCTCAGACCAAGCATATTGATATCAGATATCACTTCCTTCGAGACCATGTGGAGAAGGGTAACATAGTGCTCCAGTTTGTGGAGAGTGACCACCAGTTGGCTGATATCTTTACCAAGCCTTTGGATAGCTCTAGGTTTTCAGCTCTACGGGGAGAGCTTGGGGTGGTTTGTCCTTATGGACTGTTGTGAGGGGGAGTTTTGTGCTTCATGCTTTATCATGTTTATTATGCTCTTACTCCTTTCTGTTGCATTGCATACGGGTGCATTGGGTTTAGTCCTTTCATAGATTAGAGTGTTTCTATTATCTAGTCGCTTGGACTTCTTACTCTTAACTTGTGATTCTAGGATGCTGCTTATTAGCTGTTTCTCTTCTCACTAGGTTGAGCTCATTCACTTCTTATAGGTTCTAGCGAGGATTGGGCCACCCTTGGGTAGACAGGGTACGTGTTTGCTCCTTAGTGTGTTAGATGATCAGTTGATAGTCCTAGAGTCATATGGGGTAGATGAGAGTCAGTCTGAGCCATAGTATCCTCTATATCTTATCTATGCTTTAAGGACTGCCTTTTCTGTTTTTATTGCCAGCTTCTCGTATTTATTGCTTTGGTTCAGGGGGAGTTCATTTGGAAGCTTCTAGATCTTAATATTGTCATAACTCAACTTGAACTAAAAGCTGCATCACATGTTGAGGGGGAGCTGGATTTTCTTGCATGTCATTCTGCATTATAATATAACTACATGGAGCCTTGATTATTATCCTGTTATGACATGTTTCCAATGAATTACATCTTGCCATGATCTGAGCTTACTTGCTAGATATATCATGATTTTATATGTGTAGTCTAGTCTGTGCCATGATAGGTTAATTAAAATGCTCAACTTGAATTAATTCATGTCATGCTAGCTTTTGAGACTAGTCTCTCTTTAGTTGTCTCTTTATGATTCATGCCATGTCAAATAGGCTAAGTTGAGTCTTGAGTCTATATTGAGCTTTAGATTGAGCTATGTTAGTTCCTTGATTAAGCATGAGTTAGTACAAGTCCTATTAAAATGCAAAAAGATCTCTTTTGTGCGAAAAAACTGATCTCACTAATTCTTTCTCATGAGACGGCTTGCCATTGCACTAGGCATGAACTCAGGGGGAGTTTTGGATGACCAAGACTATCTTCTTAAGCTTCTCGCTTGGAGTAGTCACATAAGGCTTGAGATCTAGCACATAGCTAAAAATGTTGGTTGGAGACAATCATGAGCTTTAAAAGAAAAACTTATGACAAATGTGCTTCATGTGCTTAATTATACAAGAAGATCAAGTACTTGAACAATTGTTTCTCTCTTGAACTAATAGCACTCTAAAATGATTCAATACTAGCTTCTTGGTTCCACTTAGCTTATTGACATGACCCGCATCACCTATGGATACCTCTAGCTAGACTAGAATCATGGTTGATTTGACATGCTAAGAAATTTGACTAAAATTTCAGATTGTGACTTATTTGGCTTAGCTTGATTATGCATATTTTGTCATGATCTTGTTAGCATTCTTATTGATTATGACTTGATGTAATACTCCACGGTCATTTTGGATAATCTTCATGGCTCTAAATGCTTAAAATAACAAACTTCAGCCATTTCGTCCTTCACCTTGCCTTATTCTCTCTTTTGCATCCTTGATGTGTTTATTGCCAAAAGGGGGAGAATAGCGGAGAAAAAGCCTTTTTGTGACTTTCTGGAGCTTTGGAGAACAATTTGCTCTTTCTGTTTGTGCTCCGTTTGTCGACATGGTCATAAGCTTCCTTGTTTTTCTTTAGACCATGTTTGAGTTTCTTTCATTTTCAAACTCAACTTTACGCTTTTTCTGGGTTTGTCAATATACTCATCAAGGGGGAGATCGAGAGACCATGTGGATGTAACCCCATGTGTATGATGAGTAATTGACATCTGTTTTAGTTAAGTTGAGTTTGGTTTGTGTGGTTTGGACCATGTAGTTGCGCGGTGCAATCGTTTCGGTCGGACCTTGTCGAACTAGGTCGAACGGGCTTAGGCCATTTATTTTTTCGTTTCAATCGGTTTGGGCTTTGAGTATTTCTTTTGATGTTATTGCATGGTTACAATATTTCGAGCGGTGCTATGTGATTTGTTTCTTGTCTGTGATGGCTGCAGGACGTCGAGGTGGAGTCATGGCGAGGCACGGGATGACCGGACTAGGCGCGGGCGGTGCCGAGGTCAGAACGGTCGAGGTGCGCCGAAGACGGCGAGGACTCGAGGTGGCTGCGTGGCTTGGAGGGCAAGGAATGAGGAAGCTTACTGGAAGGTGCGCGAGGGGCATTTTGGTGAATACGCAAAGCTGCACTAAAGGAAGTGGATTGTGGATAAAGCGCCATGAGTTGTTGAGAGCTAATGGGTAAAGTGGGTTGTAAACCCATTAGTGGAGGCTATAAATAGAGAGGGTGTTCTCTAGTAGCTTTTATGAATGGAGAGGATGAAAAATGAGAGGGTTTTGTGCATTGGCTCTCCATGTGTGTGTTTTAGAGAGATGGCTTGAGAGAGTGTATGTGTGGGTTGTGCGTGTGTGCTATGAGTTCTTAATTTTCAAGCATGTATGGGGATTTTTGGTGTGAGATTGAGAGAGAAATGAGCTGAGAAATCCCTCTTTGTAATCGCGTATCTCTTCGTATCAATTTTAATATGAGAGACTTTGCTTGAGTTGCTCTAGTGCTCTGTTTATTTTTTCAGTTTTTTCTTCCTCTTAGTTCCTCTCAATTTAATCCTTGGTTGATCTGTTTTTGTTCCTGCCGATCAAGGTCTTTTATGTTGTCACTTGTCTTCATGGGAGAGGATAGCCTTTGGCTGTGAAGTTATTTACTGTTCTATTCAAAAGGTTTCATGTTCAGAGATTTCAAGAATCACAGGTGGTTGATTTTCTTGTCTCCTTTGCTGAATTCCTTTCGGTAGTATTTGATGTTAGTTCAAAGTCTCAATCATTAACTATTGCTCTGTCCTTGTTCCTACCGAATAGCTCTACTATGGTTTTTCTCTTCTCAGGGATTGTTGGGCATCTTTTATAAAATCTTTGATCAGAAGAGCAGCAAGATATTTGATGTCTTTGCTTCTTTGGATTCTTTCATGTATCTTTTTTATGCCAACCGAACAGCTCTATCTCTTTACTGTTTCTTGTGGCAGCAGTTTCTATCTTTCTCTTTTGCTTTTGTTTTTATTCTGCCGTGTCTTTTTATTTTTGGGTAGCAGTCTATTTTTTCGTTTGGTAGTTCTCGGCCAGCAGTCTTGTTGCCGCAGACATGCATTTCTTTGCTCTTTCTCAGGAAGTTTCGGCAGCTAGCATCTTTGTTCCTTTGCAGTTCGGCCAGTTGTTTTTGGGTTAATCCTCTCTTTCCTGTGCTGATTTTGTTGACTGATTGCAGTTCCGAACAGCAGCTCTCTATTTTTCTCTCCTAGCTATTTTACGCTTTTAGGTTATGCTCTTATTTTTGTTGTTCCTTCTGTTTGATTTCTGCAAAAATATCAGTATGGTGATGCTGTCCTACAATTTTCATTTGCTCCAAAAAAAAACAAGCTGCTGATCTCTCTTGTGAAGGACTTTATGCTCTGTGTCTCAATCAAACATATCTCTCATGTTGTCTTGACTTTTCCTGATTTGTCTTTGGTAAAGATCTTCAATTTCCAGTAAGCGCTCATTTTTCGCCTTCATAGCTTCTATAGCTATCGGAGAGAAAAGTTGATCGGGGGTACTTGTGGGGGATGAATTTTTAGAGAGCAACATTCACCCCCCTTTGTTGCTGATTTCGATCCAACAAAAAACACCCAAAAATACCTCGAGAAGTCATCGACCACGACAAGAACATACCACTTCCCTCCTGCTGACTGCACTCGAGCTGATCCAACTGTGTCCATGTGGAGTAGCTGTCCTGGTGCATCGGTCATAGTCACTGTGACCGGAGGGTGAGAAGCGGCAACCATCTTGCCGTGCCAGCATGGAGCACAAACTAGATCTTTGACCATCTTGAGTTTCGGCAGACCACGAATGAGATCGTGGCCGCTAACTTGGGTCAAATGGTTAAATCCAATATGACCAAGTCTCCTATGCGAGAAGGTAAGGTCACGGAACTCAGAAGCAACTAAACACCTGAGAGGATCACCAGAAGACTCAACAAAATCAGCACGAAAGATCCCCCCATATCGAGAAATCCTGCAAACCAGACTACCCGAAGAATTAAGAATTTTGCAAGCGTTTTTCTTAGAGCTCACCTCGAAACCATCATCGGTAAGCTGAGAAACAGAAAGCAAATTGTACTGCAGCTTACTCACTAAGGCAATATCTTTTAAAATAAATTAATCATTAACGCGCACAATACCTTTCGCGATGATGCACCCAGACGAAGCGTCTCCAAAGGTGATTGTCTCATCACCTGGAGCACAGGCTAGGGAAGAGAACCAATGGGAGTCTCTGGTCATATGACGAGAACAACTGGAGTCTACAAGCCAAACCTCTCCCTTCCCAGCCCGGCGAACCTGAGTCAAACAGAGAGTGAAGGCTCAGTACTGGGATAAATCAAAAGAGATTTTGGAACCCAATACTGAGTCACACGTCGAGCAGAAGAAGTAGCCACACATGACTGACCTCTAGCTACCCTACGTTCTCTGTCGCTCAAAGAAGCAAAAGGTCTATGTGCAGACCTGAAGCTGCTACTAGGTCCGACTTCTATGGAAGAACGAGTCAAAGCACCAACAACACGCTGATCACGTCGCGGGTAGCCATCTCGACGAGGGAGATGAGATCTACCCTCAGAACGACGGAAGTCACGACCAGAGGCATATCGAGGATGAAAACCAGAAAACTCAGGAAAACCAAGTCGTCGATGCCGCCCAAAACCATCAAGCTGAATAGTCCTAGACCTCGTGTTGGTCTTAGGTGCACTCAAGGTCTGGGGCTGACCCTGAATACGCCTAAGAGCCTCAACACGGTCTCTACGCGCGATCTTGGCGCACCTGAAGCATCTCTCGATCTAGTGTCCATCCTTCTGACAGAAGGTACAATGGTACTTCACCTTCTGAGAGGTAGAAGTAGCATGATGAGGCTTCGCCTTCTGAGAGGTCGAAGCAACACGTGGAACCACCTTACTGTCAGAGATCCCTTGGACAAAGCCTGCTGATTTGAATTGAACTTTCTTAGTTCTAGGCTCGACCTCGAACACACCGGCTACTATGGGTCTAAGAACAGCAGGTGGATGCTTCCTAACATCCTCAGAAAAATCATATCCTAGACCTTGATTGAATTTGAAAATATTGGATTGGTCTAGAATAAGATTTAGCTTCTTCTTGCCTCCTATAAATCTCTCGAGAGTGTTCATAAGATACTGATACTCCCGAAAGAGAGAGGTGCAAGAAGAGCAGGGGAAAGAAGAGACAGCAGAAGGTAAGGGAGTAAAAGAAGAACCAATAGCAGAAGAATGGAAGGCTTGTGCGCGCACAGCCGCCTCAGAAGGGACAGTCCTACTGCTAGCCATTTGGTTCACGTCGCTAGGCGTCTCTACCAAACCCTCATGCTTCTTCCCCACACCAGCACACACATTACAAGCAGATGGTGGCTTCTCTAGAAGGTCCTTAGTTAGCTTCACACATTTTTCATCCAATGCAATCAAGTTAGATTTTAGTTTTTCACAATTATTGCATGTGTAACATCCTGAACTTCAGAGCCTTTTTGAAGCTTTCGAAATAAAATTCACCATTTGAATTTTTCTGGAATTAATTAAAGCTTAAATGGAATTTTTATGAATTAAAAGGATTTAATATGATTAAGTTAAACATTAAATTGTGCCAAAAGTATTTTATTTGAGCTCCCTGAGCCTCAAGAGTTTTTTTGGCATTTTATGTGATTTTTCTGGATTTATTTGCTATTTTCTAGAGCTCAAAATGATTTAAGTGAATTTCTGGAAAAAGAAAAAGAAAAAGAAAAACCAGTCGGTCGAGCCGCAACCGCTTCCACCCCCGCCGCGTGTCAGCCATCCAGAACCCCGCCCCCGCATCGCAGCCGCCCGCTTTTAGCAAGTCGTACTCGTATACGAGTAGGACTCTCAGGTCGTATCCCACCCGGACTCGTACTCGTGGCCGACCAGGACACCTCTACGACCGGGTATAAAAGGGCCCGAACCCCTGGTGTCTCCCTCGTCCCAAGTCAAGCCTCGCCTCCGAGTTGAGCCGCAAACCGAAGTCGTGCCGGCCGCCGCTGTGGTCGTGCGCCTCGCCAAAGCCGTGGTCGTACGCGCAGCCGCTGCCGTGGTCGTGCCGGAGCCCGAGGTCGTGTCGTCCTCGCCGTCGTTTCGCCTTCGCCGATCTGCCGTCGCCGGTGAGTCCCGCCACCATCCCTAGTAACCGCCGACCAGATCCCGCCGCCATCCGTGGTCGTAGATCCGTGTGTCGTAGATCCGTGTGGTCGTAAGGTTCTACGACTACGTTGTAGAGCCTTAGTCGTAAGTCGTAAAGCCAGCGGTAAGTTCGATCATGTGGTCGTAAACGACTTCATGGTTGTAAGTCTGCCTGAGTAGTCGTAGCCGCTGTGCAGTCGTAGCCGCCCGTGTGGTCGTAGTCGTAGATTGCTCTGTGTGGTCGAAGTAGTAGGTTCGACTACGTAGTCGTAATCTCGACTGTGTGATCGTAGTCATGTGCTCGACTACGTGGTCGTAAGACCTGTAGCAGCTCTCGGTTTCAGTCGCTCAATTCAACGTGGTCGTTAGCTTCTGCGTAGTCGAAAGTCTTCTGCGTAGTCGTAAGTCTTTTGCGTAGTCGTAAGTCTTCTGCGTAGTCGTAAGTCTTCTACGTAGTCGAAAGTCTTCTGCGTAGTCGTAAGTCTTCTGTGTAGTCGTAAGCCATTCTGTGTGGTCGTAAACGGTAGCGTGATCGTAAAAGACTTCATGGTCGTAATTTCGACCGTGGTCGTGAGCGACTACGTGGTCGTAAGCTCCATCCGAGTGGTCGTAAATAACCGGGTACTCGTCAGCTGTGGTCGCAGGCCCGACTACGTGGTCGTAACCCCTATTGATCGTGTTTGCCATGGTCGTAACCCTCCCGACCGCGATAGCCGTGGTCGTAACTCCCTCTCCGACCACGTTGGTTTCCGAAGACAATCTTTTTCTCCGATTTAAAACTTCCCAGAGCCCGTTCTTCTTCGTCCTAGCTCCGATTGACCCGATTCTTTTTCCTAAATTCATATAAAATTGAGCTCTATCTTTTGGTTCAGGTTTGGAAGTTTTTGGAGTTCATTTGAATTTTATTTGATTTTATTTTGTGTTTCGAATTGCGTTCTCTCTCGTTAGATCACGCGTTCGAGGGAGCGGAAGTTGGATTTGAAGATCAAGAGCCGTCAACTGAGCAAGGCCAAGGCAAGCCGTATTATTTGATCATGTTGAACCCAGTTTGCAATCTATTATTTAATTATTTTGGTTTAAATTATCATGCATCGCTACTTTTATTCAAACCCTTGTATTGGTAGTTATCGTCCCAATTGGTTATTTCCCTCTTTGATATTTTGGAATACCTTGATGCCATTGTCAACTTAGGTTGGGAAATTAATTAGTGATGCTATGTTATTTGTCACATTGGGTTGGTACGATTAGAATGCTTAGCCTTGCTTATTTGGCGAAAGGGTTCATCATCACATGTGATTAATTAATTTGACTTAATGATATATCGAATCGTGGTTGGTGCCACCAATATAAAATTTGTGCCATGGCATTGGTGTGTCATTGGCGTGGTTATACAAAATTGGTTTCCACCCGGGCGAGTGATCGTGCAGTAAAGGGGGAAGTGTTGGAGCACTTCGAGGGATGTGGTAGTCTCGCCCGGGAACGTTTAAGGACTTAACTTTGTGCGCCATTGATCTGAGCTTTACCGTGCAAATCACATGTCTAGTATGGGATAGACCTGGCATAATAATTTGTGAAGTCTCAACTTTGGTTACACTACTGATGTTGTTGTGGCGCAAGAGGGGGCAATTATCGACTAGGGGGATTTACCCTACTCGACGGCGAAACCTTAGCGAGTGGGATCGGGTTGAGATGGATCATTGTAAAAGCCTTGTTGTGATTATCTTTATCGTGAGGATTATCACATCGTGTGGGTACAGTTGTGCAACCTCTGCAGAGTGTAAAACTATTCGAATAGCCGTGTCCTCGGTCATGGACAATGCTCGGTGATTTCACACGAGGGGTAGAGTCCTTATGAAATCTGGTTGGGTTGAGCTGGGAAGTGAATGGTCAGTTCACTTGTGGTTATATTCAATTCCTTTGTTTATTTATTTAACGTCCTTTGTTAAAGATGCTTTGCAATCTATTTATTGTATTTACTTTAAATTGTTGCTTTATGCAAAAGTAACCCTTCAGCCATCCATTGTTAAGCTTTGCATATTATATTGCATTCATTTGTTACAAACGGCTTGCTGAGTACCAATGTACTCATGGCTTTATGCCCCTGTTGCTCAGTTGAGAAGGAGGAGTATCACCAGCAGGAGGTTCCAGAAGGAGAGTACTTCGACGTCTTCGCGGATTAGGCTTCGTTCTCCACTCGATAGCCTGTGGGCGTGTCGATTGGCTGCTGCGCTTTCTTTTGGATTTCCGCTGCTAGTTTTTGTTAAGCCCTTCGGGCTAGTCTATTGTAGCTTGACCATAAGGTCGTACTCTGATGATTATTAATAATATTTGAGTCTTTTCTTAGTAAATCATGACATGTTCGATATTTCATCTTTGTTTATACTGTGTGCACTAGCGTGATCCTGGACTAGTGCAGAATACACAGGAGAGTCCGGATTTGTATATTCGGGTCTCTACAGAGATGGTATCAGAGCCATATCGACTGTAGGACGAAGCCCTAGTTAGAGTGGTCGAATTAGCAAAATTTTCAAAATTTATTTTCTAAATCAAATCAACCAAATGATTGTCTAGTAATTCTTTACTCTTACCCCATTCTTAGGATTCTTACTCTTTGGCTCCTCTGAAATATGGTTTTCGAAACTCAATTTGACTTCTTATCCCCATAATGTCCATAGATGTCTCGAGTGTCCCTCCATCAGAGTGAAAGTTGGTATGGAATTCTTCAAGCTATGCTGTGAAGTTTGGAGCAAGGAAGCACCCAATATGTCAAGACCAGATTGGAGATTTCCGTGAAGATTAGCAACCACTAGATTTGAACCTTGTTATAGTTTTAGTATCGTGTAGATCGTCTTGCTTCTTATTTGCCGTTGGGTGTGATGTGAGCTGCAGTTTTGCTTCTAGCATTATGATGCAGTCATGTCAAAAGTCTTTTTGCGGAGTTTATTGCTTCTTTTGTTAGCCTTTTCGGCTAAGTGTTTGCTTAGTTTTAGGATTGCCATTAGTTACCCCTTAGACGAGTTTACCACTTACCTCTGCTTTTCCCTCTTACCTATTGAGCCTTGAAGAGTCAGTTCTCAACAAATGGTCTTTTCCTTCAGAACAGAGCAGAAATGGTTGACACCCGGAGCTCCGCAGGACGCGGTCAAATGAACCAAGATCCGGAAGGCAGTAATGGAAACCAAGCAACTCCAGAGCAGCATGCAAATCCGGCTGGTTTAGATCCGACCTTGAGTCAGTTCATGGCTGCCCAGACCCAATTAATAAATACCATGATGCAGAATATGAACGCAATGATGAATCGGCAGAATCAAGAAATGGCAATGCCCCAACCAGTTCGTCAACAGTCTAAATTTGCAGAATTCATGAGGACAAGGCCATCCACTTATTCACGATCTTCGGAGCCTTTGGAAGCCGATGACTGGATGCGCTCAACAGAAAAGAAGCTTAATCTTGCCCAGTGTACGGACCACGAGAAGGTTTTGTATGCCGCCCACCAGCTAGAAGGCGCTGCAGCTGAATGGTGGGAAAACTACTGTGCTGCTCATGAAGATCAAGATAGCATCACTTGGGCGGAGTTCTCCGCAGCTTTTCGTCATACCCATGTTTTGGACGGAGTGATTGAGATGAAGGAGGAATTCCGGGAGTTACAGCAGAAGAACATGTCAGTCAGTGAGTATCTCAATAAATTCACCCAGCTAGCCCGTTATGCCCCGGAGGATGTCGCTATAGATGATGCCCGTCAAAAGAGGTTCAAGAAAGGACTAAACCCCGGTCTAAAAGTTCAAGTGGTGGGAAATGACTACGCCAGCTTTCAAAACATGGTGGACAAAGCGATGCTCATTGAGGAGAGTCGTCGTGAGTTAGAGGAATCCCGCAAGCGGAGGATGATGCAGCAAGGATCACAGATGCACCAGGCTCAGAGGACCCGCTTCAGTACGTTTCAGCCCGCTCGTGTTCCACAGCAGTCAGGATTCAAAACACCTACACCAGCTCCTCGCCAGTTCTCATCAGGACCAAGGCCAATTCTAGTTGGAAGCCAACAGCAGAGGATCACCAAGCCCATGATAGCAGTTACCTGTTTCAAATGCCATGAAACGGGACATTTTGCCAACAAAGGCCCGCAGAATCAAGCCTTGACACCAGTTCGTTTCAACTTGGGCTCTACACCAGATCGGACTCCCGCAGCAGGGTCAGGACGCGGAGCCCCGCAAACATCAAGTCAACCCAACAGAGGATCGCAGACCGTGCTACGCGGCCAGGTGAACCATGTCACCATGGAGGAGGCTCAAGCAGCACCAAATGTTGTGATCGGTAAGTTTCAAGTAAACTCAGTTCCTGCCACAGTTTTGTTCGATTCTGGAGCTTCACATTCGTTTGTTTCCCGGAGTTTTGCTCTAAAGCATAAATTGGAAGTTGTTGCTCTTGGTTCTATTTTGCTGGTTCAATCCCCGGGCTCTGAGATGAGTACCAATCTAGGATGCCCTAGAGTTAAAATAGCCATCCAAGGAATAGAGTTCTCCGCTGATTTGGTAGTGCTAAATATCCAGTCTTTGGATGTGATTCTGGGTATGGATTGGCTCAAAAAGCATCAAGCAGTGTTGGAATGTGGAAGTCGAGCCGTCACCTTGGTCGGTTCAGATGGAAGTAAAGTTAGATTTGAGGCCAACATGAAGCAGCCAGAAAAAGTGATGGTATGCCAAAGCAAAGGGATCATGATAGAGGAAGTACCAATTGTACGAGAATATCCCGATGTATTCCCCGATGATCTTCCTGGGATGCCACCCGACAGAGAAGTAGAGTTCGCAATTGAGTTAGTACCGGGTACATCGCCTATTTCCAAGAGACCCTACCGAATGCCCGCCAATGAATTGGCAGAATTGAAGAAACAAATACAAGAGTTGTTGGATAAAGGCTATGTCAGGCCTAGTACCTCTCCGTGGGGAGCACCAGTATTGTTTGTCAAAAAGAAGGATGGTAGCCAGCGCATGTGCGTGGATTACCGAGCTCTCAATGAAGTTACCATCAAGAACAAGTATCCCTTGCCCAGAATTGATGACTTGTTCGATCAACTAAAAGGAGCCGGAGTGTTTTCCAAGATTGATTTGAGGTCAGGTTATCATCAAATGAAGATTCGACCGGAGGATATACTTAAGACAGCATTCTCAACTCGTTATGGTTTATACGAATTCTCCGTAATGTCTTTTGGCCTAACCAATGCCCCAGCATACTTCATGTACCTGATGAACAAGGTGTTCATGGATTACCTGGATAAGTTCGTTGTCGTGTTTATCGATGACATTCTGATCTACTCCAAGAATGAGGAAGAACACGAAGAGCATTTGAGGATGGTATTGTAGAGGTTACGAGAGCATAAGTTGTACGCCAAGTTTAGCAAATGTGAATTTTGGATGAAGGAAGTAGCGTTTTTGGGCCATGTTATGACCGCAGAAGGAGTAGCAGTTGACCCCGGGAAAGTGAACGATGTACTCACTTGGAGGGCACCAACGTCAGTAACTCAGGTCAGAAGCTTCCTGGGAATGGCGGGTTACTACCGCCGTTTCATCGAAGGATTCTCTAATGTAGCGCGACCGCTCACTCAACTGTTGAAGAAGGAAAAGAAATTTGAATGGACGCCAGAGTGCGAGAAGAGTTTTCAGAAATTAAAGGAGAGCCTAACAACAGCGCCAGTACTAATTCTGCCCGACATTAAGAAGGACTTTGAAATCTACTGTGATGCATCCCGCAAAGGTTTGGGATGTGTGTTGATGCAGGACAAGAGGGTGGTGGCTTATGCATCACGCCAGCTGAGACCACACGAAGAGAACTACCCCACGCATGACTTGGAGTTGGCAGCAGTGGTGCATGCCCTGAAAATCTGGCGTCACTATTTAATGGGTAACCGAAGTGAGATCTACACGGATCATAAGAGCCTGAAATATATTTTCACACAATCGGAGCTCAATCTAAGACAAAGAAGATGGTTGGAATTAATAAAGGATTATGACATCGGCATCCATTATCATCCAGGAAAAGCCAATGTAGTGGCAGACGCGTTGAGTAGAAAGGTGTATTGCAATACAGTGATGGTCAAGGAAAACCAACCAGCTCTACACGAGGAATTTCAGAAGCTTAGTTTGGAGTTGGTTGAGGAAGGGATGTTAGCTACCTTGGACTTGCAGCCGACCCTGGATAGTCAGATTCGTCACGAGCAACCAGGGGATGAAAATATCCAGAGAATCAAAGAAGGTTTAAAGGAAGGCAAAGCACCCGGCTTTGTGGAGGACGATCAGGGAATCATGTGGTATAAGACGCGTTTGTGCGTACCAAACAAGGGGGAACTGAAGAAGTTATTACTTAAGGAAGCGCATGAGTCCTTATATTCAATCCATCCCGGCAGTACCAAGATGTACCAGGATATTAAAGACAAATATTGGTGGCCAGGTATGAAGCGCGAGATAGCCGAGTATGTAGCACTTTGCGATGTGTGCCAAAGAGTGAAGGCTGAACATCAAAGACTAGCAGGTTTGCTGCAACCCTTGAAGGTTCCTGAATGGAAGTGGGAAGATGTAGGAATGGACTTTATTACAGGCTTACCCAAGACTAAAGAGGGCTATGACTCAATATGGGTAATTGTGGATCGATTAACGAAGGTCGCTCACTTTCTTCCGGTCAAAACAACTTATTCTGGTGATAAATTGGCCGAGTTATACATGTCCAGGATTGTGAGTCTTCATGGGGTGCCCAAGAGGATAGTATCGGATCGTGGGTCGCAGTTTACTTCACGATTTTGGAATAGCTTTCACGAGGCAATGGGTACTCACTTGAACTTCAGTACAGCATATCATCCGCAAACTGATGGTCAGACGGAGCGTGTGAATCAAATCCTGGAGGATATGTTAAGAGCTTGTGTATTGGATCACGGAGCTAAATGGGATAGTTGTTTACCTTTTGCGGAGTTCTCCTACAATAACAGTTACCAGACTAGTCTAGAAATGTCACCGTTTGAAGCCCTGTATGGCAGAAAATGTAGAACCCCTCTCAATTGGAAAGAGACGGGGGAGAGTCAAATCTTCGGACCAGAATGTCTTCAGGAAGCAGAAGAGAAAGTGCGTTTGATTCAAGAAAGGCTAAAGGCAGCCCAAGCCAGACAGAAGAGTTATGCTGATACTCGTCGAAGAGATTTAAGTTTTGAGCCAAATGACTATGTGTATCTCAGAATCACACCCTTCAAATGTGTTAAGAGATTTCAAATGAAGGGAAAGCTAGCGACAAGGTATGTGGGGCCATTTAAAATTTTAAAGTGCAAAGGAGAGGTTGCATACCAGCTGGAATTATCAAACACCTTGAGCGGGATCCATGATGTTTTCCATGTATCTCAACTAAAGAAGTGCTTGAGAGTGCCAGAGGAAGCAGTGCCCGTAGAGGCGGTGGATCTTCAGGAGGATCTGTCTTATAAAGAACATCCTATAAAAATTTTGGAAGTGGCAGAGCGTGTAACCAGAACAAGGACAGTTCGCTTTTGCAAGGTTCAATGGAGCAACCATTCCGAGGAGGAAGCAACCTGGGAGAGCGAGAAGGATCTTAGAGCGGAGTTTCCAAACCTATTCCTTAGAGAGCCAGAATCTCGGGGTCGAGATTCCGTTTAAGGGGGGAAGGTTTGTAACATCCTGAACTTCAGAGCCTTTTTGAAGCTTTCGAAATAAAATTCACCATTTGAATTTTTCTGGAATTAATTAAAGCTTAAATGGAATTTTTATGAATTAAAAGGATTTAATATGATTAAGTTAAACATTAAATTGTGCCAAAAGTATTTTATTTGAGTTCCCTGAGCCTCAAGAGTTTTTCTGGCATTTTATGTGATTTTTCTGGATTTATTTGCTATTTTCTAGAGCTCAAAATGATTTAATTGAATTTCTGGAAAAAAAAAGAAAAAGAAAAACCAGTCGGTCGAGCCGCAACCGCTTCCACCCCCGCCGCGTGTCAGCCATCCAGAACCCCGCCCCCGCATCGCAGCCGCCCGCTTTTAGCAAGTCGTACTCGTATACGAGTAGGACTCTCAGGTCGTATCCCACCCGGACTCGTACTCGTGGCCGACCAGGACACCTCTACGACCGGGTATAAAAGGGCCCGAACCCCTGGTGTCTCCCTCGTCCCAAGTCAAGCCTCGCCTCCGAGTTGAGCCGCAAACCGAAGTCGTGCCGGCCGCCGCTGTGGTCGTGCGCCTCGCCAAAGCCGTGGTCGTACGCGTAGCCGCTGCCGTGGTCGTGCTGGAGCCCGAGGTCGTGTCGTCCTCGCTGTCGTTTCGCCTTCGCCGATCTGCCGTCGTCGGTGAGTCCCGCCACCGTCCCTAGTCACCGCCGACCAGATCCCGCCGCCATCCATGGTCGTAGATCCGTGTGTCGTAGATCCGTGTGGTCGTAAGGTTCTACGACTACGTTGTAGAGCCTTAGTCGTAAGTCGTAAAGCCACCTGTAAGTTCGATCATGTGGTCGTAAACGACTTCATGGTTGTATGTCTGCCTGAGTAGTCGTAGCCGCTGTGCAGTCGTAGCCGCCCGTGTGGTCGTAGTCGTAGATTGCTCTGTGTGGTCGAAGTAGTAGGTTCGACTACGTAGTCGTAATCTCGACTGAGTGATCGTAGTCATGTGCTCGACTACGTGGTCGTAAGACCTGTAGCAGCTCTCGGTTTCAGTCGCTCAATTCAACGTGGTCGTTAGCTTCTGCGTAGTCGAAAGTCTTCTGCGTAGTCGTAAGTCTTTTGCGTAGTCGTAAGTCTTCTGCGTAGTCGTAAGTCTTCTGCGTAGTCGAAAGTCTTCTGCGTAGTCGTAAGTCTTCTGTGTAGTCGTAAGCCATTCTGTGTGGTCGTAAACGGTAGCGTGATCGTAAAAGACTTCATGGTCGTAATTTCGACCGTGGTCGTGAGCGACTACGTGGTCGTAAGCTCCATCCGAGTGGTCGTAAATAACCGGGTACTCGTCAGCTGTGGTCGCAGGCCCGACTACGTGGTCGTAACCCCTATTGATCGTGTTTGCCGTGGTCGTAACCCTCCCGACCACGATAGCCGTGGTCGTAACTCCCTCTCCGAGCACGTTGGTTTCCGAAGACAATCTTTTTCTCCGATTTAAAACTTCCCAGAGCCCGTTCTTCTTCGTCCTAGCTCCGATTGACCCGATTCTTTTTCCTAAATTCATATAAAATTGAGCTCTATCTTTTGGTTCAGGTTTGGAAGTTTTTGGAGTTCATTTGAATTTTATTTGATTTTATTTTGTGTTTCGAATTGCGTTCTCTCTCGTTAGATCACGCGTTCGAGGGAGCGGAAGTTGGATTTGAAGATCAAGAGCCGTCAACTGAGCAAGGCCAAGGCAAGCCGTATTATTTGATCATGTTGAACCCAGTTTGCAATCTATTATTTAATTATTTTGGTTTAAATTATCATGCATCGCTACTTTTATTCAAACCCTTGTATTGGTAGTTATCGTCCCAATTGGTTATTTCCCTCTTTGATATTTTGGAATACCTTGATGCCATTGTCAACTTAGGTTGGGAAATTAATTAGTGATGCTATGTTATTTGTCACATTGGGTTGGTACGATTAGAATGCTTAGCCTTGCTTATTTGGCGAAAGGGTTCATCATCACATGTGATTAATTAATTTGACTTAATGATATATCGAATCGTGGTTGGTGCCACCAATATAAAATTTGTGCCATGGCATTGGTGTGTCATTGGCGTGGTTATACAAAATTGGTTTCCACTTGGGCGAGTGATCGTGCAGTAAAGGGGGAAGTGTTGGAGCACTTCGAGGGATGTGGTAGTCTCGCCCGGGAACGTTTAAGGACTTAACTTTGTGCGCCATTGATCTGAGCTTTACCGTGCAAATCACATGTCTAGTATGGGATAGACCTGGCATAATAATTTGTGAAGTCTCAACTTTGGTTACACTACTGATGTTGTTGTGGCGCAAGAGGGGGCAATTATCGACTAGGGGGATTTACCCTACTCGACGGCGAAACCTTAGCGAGTGGGATCGGGTTGAGATGGATCATTGTAAAAGCCTTGTTGTGATTATCTTTATCGTGAGGATTATCACATCGTGTGGGTACAGTTGTGCAACCTCTGCAGAGTGTAAAACTATTCGAATAGCCGTGTCCTCGGTCATGGACAATGCTCGGTGATTTCACACGAGGGGTAGAGTCCTTATGAAATCTGGTTGGGTTGAGCTGGGAAGTGAATGGTCAGTTCACTTGTGGTTATATTCAATTCCTTTGTTTATTTATTTAACGTCCTTTGTTAAAGATGCTTTGCAATCTATTTATTGTATTTACTTTAAATTGTTGCTTTATGCAAAAGTAACCCTTCAGCCATCCATTGTTAAGCTTTGCATATTATATTGCATTCATTTGTTACAAACGGCTTGCTGAGTACCAATGTACTCACGGCTTTATGCTCCTGTTGCTCAGTTGAGAAGGAGTATCACCAGCAGGAGGTTCCAGAAGGAGAGTACTTTGACGTCTTCGCGGATTAGGCTTCGTTCTCCACTCGATAGCCTGTGGGCGTGTCGATTGGCTGCTGCGCTTTCTTTTGAATTTCCGCTGCTAGTTTTTGTTAAGCCCTTCGGGCTAGTCTATTATAGCTTGACCATAAGGTCGTACTCTGATGATTATTAATAATATTTGAGTCTTTTCTTAGTAAATCATGATATGTTCGATATTTCATCTTTGTTTATACTGTGTGCACTAGCGTGATCCTGGACTAGTGCAGAATACACAGGAGAGTCCGGATTTGTATATTCGGGTCTCTACAGCATGGTGGGCTAATAGGGTCCTTAGAAGCATATTAAGACAATTTGTTCTTGTTATCAATCATCTCTTGAAACTGTTTGGAAACAGATTCAAGCTCAGCAGTCAGTTTGGGACAATTCACACATGAAGCAATGGGCTCTAACAGAAAAGCTTGTAATTCAGCAATTTTATGATCTGCCCTTTTTAGGTTCATCTTCAAATTATTACAACTTTCACAAGTCTTTGGCAGATCAAAAAGCATGGTATAAAGACCTCTAAAAGCGTTATCCTTATCCTCACATGAGGTGCAAGAAATAGTCTCAATAGTAGTAGATGAAAGAGCAGCTACCCTACTCATCTCTAGTTCAGCAAGAAGACTAATTAATATTCTCCACCTTAATCATATCAAGCTCAGAAGACAGACTATCATGAGAGGTCCTTAATTTCTCCATGTCACCAAGCAAAGCAAAGCATGTATCACACTCGTCACGAAAGGGAGTAGATATAAGTGAAGTAAGCTCCTGTGACAATCTATCTACTTCCTTCTCCAACTCGCTACACCTAGCTCTAGATCTAGCATGGAATTTTCCTAGCTTAAGAAAAGCATCATTAAGCTGGTCATAGGAGGGGTATATCTCGTTGGAGTCAGAGTAGAGCTCGCTGTCGCTAATCTCACCCTCAAGGGCCATGAACCACATGCCGCTGAAGTCCTCGCCATCCTTGGGATCTTTCTCGTCCTTCCCATCATCGTCGCTCCACCCCTCCACCTCGCTGAGGTCGAGGTCGTCAAAGGCGGTGAGGACGCGATGGAAGAGCTTCTTGGCTTTGCCAAGGTTGCGGAACTTCTTATCATTGCTTGGAGGCTTCTTGTTGCGGTTCTTGTCGGTGTAGACGTTCTTGCTTGAACTGCTGTAGTCGTTCTTGCCCTCCAGCTTAGGCCAGTTTACTCAAATGTGGTTGGGGCCACCACACTCAAAGAAAATCACACGACCTCCTCTCTTTCTCTCCCTAACCCTCTTGTATGCATGGGAGAATTTTCTGGCTAAGAGGGCTAGCTGGTTTTCTGGAAGCTGTTCTAGTAGGTCATCACTCATCTCACAAACAGCAGCAAGAGAAAAACCAGAAACTCCATCAGAAGGAAACTCAGAAGTCGAACTAGGATCAGTGACCAAGGCCATCGACTGAGACTTCGACTTACGAGAGACAATGTCAATCTCATGAGTCTTGAGGCGTGAGTACAACGCATCAAGAGTCAAAGTCGAAAGGTCCGTGGTGTCCTTGATGGTGGTCACCTTCATCTCCCAAACACGCAAATCCAATGCCGAAAGCAATTGGCGAGCGTTGTCCGAGTCAGGGTATGTGAGACCGACCGCTTGGAGGTTGCTCAAAATCTTGTGGAACCTCGCAAAGCACTCATCAAGGGACTCGCCAACGAGCATTTCAAACTTGTTGTAATCTCGCTTTAACTAGTCCCGTCGTAACGTCTTTATTTGGGTGGTGCCCTCATGGTAAGCATCGAGGGTCACCCAAATATCGAAGGCCGACGTAAGATGAGAAATGCGATCAAACTCATTTCGGCTCAAACCTTGGATGATGATGTTCCTTGCCTTAGCATTCGCCTCAACATTGGGCATGTTCGCCACATTGATGTTCTCATCGGCAGGAACAACAAAGCGTGTTTTGACTTTGCGCCAGATCGCATAGCCCTAAGCCTGAATATAGGTCTCTATCTGACTCTTCCAAAAGGGATAATCGATCCCATCGAAGATCGGGGGCTTGGTGGAATACTTATCCGTTGCCATGGCTCACAGACCGGTTAAAGATCTATCAAGAAGAGATAACCGGCTCTGATACCAATTGTAGGATCATATGTGGCAACAGAGGGAGGGTGAATGGTGCCTCTTTTAAAAATCGCCCCTCAAAAAGTATCCACAATGTAATCTCCTCCGATAGCTATGAAAAGCTATGAAATAGATTCATGCTTACTGGCATCAGAGAAAAGACGGCAAATAAAATGATCAACTGAAGCTGGCTGTAAAGAAAAACTCAGAGCAATAGACAGGACAAAAAACAACACAGGCTGTAAAAAGAGGGGGCCGGTCAGACCGCTGGCATCAGGCTGGTCTGACCACACCCTAGCCGGTGGTCAGACCGCCCGGGCCACACTGGTCTGACTGC
This sequence comes from Dendrocalamus latiflorus, assembly GCA_017311315.1. Lineage (NCBI taxonomy): Eukaryota > Viridiplantae > Streptophyta > Magnoliopsida > Poales > Poaceae > Dendrocalamus > Dendrocalamus latiflorus. The sequence goes on from CM029611.1 coordinate 22,589,439, forward strand.
CCCTATAAGCCTGGTCTGACCGCCTTTAAGAGCCCGGTCTGACCGTTCTCAGTTTTGGCAGAGCCAAAAATTCAGAAAAGCGGCCGATTGAAAACCAAAAATTCCAGAACTTGCAGATTTCAAGTAAATCTGAGAAATGCCTCTGTTCTTTTTATGCCAACAGAACAAGATCGTCTTCTAAATAACATCAAGACCTCAGAAATCAAAGGAAATCATCTAGAGATCAAGGAATCTAGATTTTGTCGATCAAGGAATCTAGATTTTGTCAAAATGCTGAAAACTTGAGCAAATTTCCAATTTCTTTCTATTCTCTCATCGTTTGCTCAAGAGGTGTTGCATTTCAACTTGAGATGATCTCAGGGCTTGAAAGCATAAATCTCAACCCAACTTGAGAAGGGAAATCAAGGGAATCACAAGTGCTCTGACATGAAACCCTAGAAAACAAGAAACAGAGGAAACAAGCAGAAGTGCATTTAGGAGAAATACTTTGAATCAAATCTTTTCTCTCAGGAATGAGCGAGCCAAAGGTGCTACGAGGTGAGTCCCAGTTCAGAGAAAAAGATTTACAGCTACAAACTCAAGAAATCAATTAAAAAGCAGAAACCATGAAGAACACAGAGAATAAACTCATCTCAGAGGACATCTGGAAATCACAACATCTCATACAGATTCTCAAATTGAAAGGAGATGAATGATTACAAGGTTTTACAACCACTACATCCCCATACGCAGTTGATACAAAGAAATCAATACATGCTTGAGAACACACGCACACAGAAGTACACTCCCTCTCCTACTGCTCAAGCATACACACAGAATACTCCCCTTTTCCCTTGCTTGAGCTCTCTCTACTGGAATACATGCCTACATCCCTTGCTCTCCATCCCCTTTTAACAACCAGGACTCACACCTAAAAAGGGAATTCAAGAAGTGTCATACTACCTCCACTCCATCACCTCACAACCCCATGAGGCAAAAAGAGGTCAAACCAGATTTTGGAGGGAGAATCACCTCCTCCACTCATTTTCTTGAGTCAATTTACCAAATTGCCCCTCAAGCACCTTCCCGGAAGCTTCCGCATCTGATACCTTGACCATCTGGACCTCGACTCCTCCCTGAGTCTAGTCCGGTCCGCTGTACGCGACCGCACCTGGCATCCTGACCGTCTGGACCTCCGACTCCTCCCTGAGCCTAGTCCCGATCCTCTCACCGCTGCTCATCGTGTGCACCCGACACCGACCGAGACATCTAACTCCACCTGAGTCTAGTCCTGGTCTGTTTCGTCGCGCACGACCGCAACCGACCTCCAACATCTGGACCTTCGACTCCTCCCTTAGCCTAGTCCCGGTTCTCTCGTCGTCGCCTGTCGTGTCCATCACCGGTAGCTCCAGCTCCAGTTCCTCGTCTCCCGACTCGCAACCACCTCACCAGCCTCGATCATCTTCGGCTTCACCGACCGTCTGGACCTCAACACCTCCTGTGCCTAGTCCCGGTCCTCCTCGCCTTACCATGACCTAGCTCCGAAGTTCTACAGTCACACAGACAAGCAAACTGTCACATAGCTGTTAGTGATATGCCCTAGAGGCAACATGGAGATGTTGTGTATATCACATACTATGTTTATGATACATTGCTTTGTTCCTTGAAATAGACATTATCATTATTGATCAATGAGTATGTGACTTATTCATGAGACTCTTAATGCTAAAATGTTGCTATTTCTAAATGATTCCTGATCATATATCATATGAGGAACAAATATGATTCAAAGATCAGTATATGTATTGATTGATGATCATGTCTCATGGATCATGGTATGGTGATACCAAATCAATAATATGGACATGTGTTAGTGAACATATGTTGGGTAGACCCGCCATGAGACACTGCAGAGATTCCATGTGTCATCAGTTGGTCTCAAGTAGTGTTTATGTGGAATCCTTAGACTTGAGATCATCATGGTTCCCAACATGCGTAGTAGCTTATTTTGGGACTACTAAACACTACTCCGTAACTGGGTAGTCATAAAAGTAGTCTTCGGGTTTGCCATGAAACATGTAGTGGAATGTGAATGATCAAGATAGAATTTGCCCCTCCTTATGGGAGAGATATCTCTGGGCCCCTCGATGTAATGGATTATGGAAGTGCATGGCCATGCCAAGGTGATTGAGGAGTCAATCACAAGTTTATAATCCATCACGGAATCGAGAGAGTGATTGAGCTATTAAGAGGATGACATAGGTCTCGCCTTGAGCTCAATCTATATCGTGAGGCAAAGGGATTCATCCATGAGAACATTACAGGTTCAGCCGATATGATCTTTACGTATACTTTGGGGTTAATATGTCTTACTAGAGGCCGCTATTAACATGGTGACCGGAAAGACGTTTCCGGGTCACGACCAAGTATACGTGAACCTACAGGGTCGCACACTTAACGGGTTGGAACACTAATTCGAATATGATTCGGATGTGGGCTCAATTCGGATAGAGATCCGAATAGACTCCTATTGGGCCTCGGTCCACAAGGCCCAAGTGAGGAGGTATATATATATGGAGGCGAGGGGCTGAGGAACATACGTTTTCTATGAACCTCTAGCAAAACCCTAGCCGCCACCTCCCGAGCCAAACCCTAGCCGCTCACGAGTGCTAGTACACTCGTGATCGGCATTCCAGCCCCGGACGTGTGGATACCGGTGGAGGCACTACTCGTTGCGGTGTTGATCGGCATCAACATCCTACAGATTGGATCTGCTCGTGGTGTGGTTGATCGCGTGGAGGAGACGATCTGTTCGGGACGATCGGCTAATTCCATTACTACCTCGACGCGCGTGGTTGGATCGGCTTCTCCAACTCTTCTTCCGCTGCGCTGCGCGTCTAGTGGTAACGATCCATGATCCCTCCTTAAGCATGATGTCCTTGTGTGCATGGTAGAAAAGTTTTGTTTTCTGCTTTCGTAGCCTATGCACATTCCTTTAATAGCACCGCACGAAACAGTATATCAACAATAGCATATGTAAAAGGTACTCAACCCTAGAATACCCAAAACAAACTCAAACCCTCTAAACCAACCGTCAATTACTCATCACAAACATGGGGATACCTCCACATGGTCTCTCACGAGTTCATCTAACTGTGACTACTGGAGTATTCACTGTTTATGACTTTGTGGTCGGTCGGTTCAATCGGCTGTGTTCTCTGTTTATGACTTTTTGGTCAGATGGTTTGATCGGCAAGTCTGAACGACCGTGTGTGATTGATAGTCGTAGTCTTGTGAGCGATGGTCGTAGTATACTGCATGGTAGCGATCGATAGTCGTAGACTGTGTAAGCAGTGGTTGTAGCAATCGGTTGTGGTAGTCGTTGCTTGTGTGATCGATAGTCGTAGTGATCCGTGTAGTAGTCGTCGCCTATGTGTTCAATAGTCGTAGCGGTCTGTTGTATGGTCGTAGGCTACTGGTAGGAATTTGTGGGCTATGAGTTTCTCTTTTCTTGAGCATCCGAGTACTCATAAGTCGTATCATACTAGCCGGTGGACTGTCTTGTTTATCTTGGTGGGCTGAGATTGTTCTCTAGAGCTTTTGGGATTTTGGTCAGGGTTTGATTGAGTTGTTGTTACTAGTGTGCACGTGTGCTTATTGCTTGGTTCTAGGATTAGAATAAGTAATTTGGGTGCGTACTTTTCCATTGTGTATTGTATGGATAAATTGTGCAAATTGATGATCTTTATGTATTGTGCGGTGCTATGTGATGGTTTCCTTGTTGGTGTCAGTTGCAGGACTTCGGAGCTAGGTCATGGTGAGGCATGGAAGGACCAGGAGTAGGCACATGAGGTGTTGAGGTCCAGAACTATGAGGGAGACGCCGAAGATGACTGAGGCTTGCGGAGTGATTGCAAGCCAGGACGAAGAGAAATCAAAGTGGGAGTTACCGTCGGTGGACATGACGAGCAATGGCAAGGTGGACCGAGAGTAGACTCAGGAAGGATCCAAGGTCCTGTGAGGTTGAGGATGCTGGGTGCCATCATGTGTGAGGAAAAGCACGTGGTGCGCCAAGTGACTTGGGTTGTTTGCAAGCGCGGACAGTTCAGTGGGATCCGGATGCGTGAGAGGTTTGACAACAAGTCATTAGGGCCACATGTAAGATGGCGAAGCATGGACGAAGTTTCATGGAAAAGGAAGCAGGAAGCCTTGAGGAATGCGGTAGAGGGGCATTTTGGTATATTGCCCAATACGGAAAAGTGGCGATGTGTGAAACTGCGACGTTGGTCTAAGTGGTTTAGGCTGAAAATGTGAACTGGATCAAGTGTTGATTCAGTAATAGATTAATGGTTGTAAGCTGTTTTGAGAAACATGTGTGAGTAAATCCCGGTGCTAAGTTGGGTTAATGGGTTATCCCCGGTTTGGCCTAATAGGTGGATCTATTAGATTTTGGTTTAGGTTGTCCGCCTATAAAAGGGGAGGAGAGGCAAGAGCTACAATTTGAGAAGGTTGGCTAAGCATTTTGCTGGGTAGCTCCTGCTCCCACCCATGAGAGTTAGGTTAGAGACTGGGTGTGTGCACTAGGCTTAGAGCTCTGTTCTCCTAAGAGGAGTGGTTGTAAAACCAATTATCCTAAGTGAGCAATATATCAATCTTTGATCTAGCTTTTGTGTATCTTTTCTATGATGAGTTTGCTCGACTTTGATTCGGTTCTTTCTCTGTTTTCTTCTTCTGCTTCTCGGCTCTGTCCATTTCAATTGTTGTTTTAGTTTGGTTGATCCCTCTTTCGTTCCTCTTCTGATCTTGCTGTGCCAAGGACCTGGACGAGATGGAGAGTATCTCATAAGATCGATCTCCAATCAGTTAGGTACTTCAATAGTAAGTCTATCAAGAAATACTATGTTTACTTGATTTGGTTCTGTTCTTCAGTTTTGTTCCTTTCCCTTCTTGATCTGAGACGTAGTTCTTGTTTGATCTCGTTGATGCTCTAACTCGTAGACACAGGTGGGAATGTAACCAAAGCCATCTTGGCTATCTTTGACCCACGAATGGTTCTGATCAACAACTTTGGTTTTAGAACTCAGTTCATGTGCGCCCTTGATCAAATTGCAAAAAGTTCTCAACTTGATTAATAAGTTTTCTATTCAAAACTGGAGCAGCCTCTTGAGACCTTAAACAATTTGTGTACAAAGTTTCATGGCCATTTGATCTTTTAATCAAAAGATATGTGAATTTTAGATCTTGTGGTTGTGCATTGCTCTATTCTTCCGAATAATTTTTGACCGCTTCTGGTTTCGACCACGGTCAAGTTTTAGATCACATCACATCTGATTTCGACTGCTTAATGATTTTAGATCTAGTGGTCATGCGCCTTCTCTACTACTACAAGTTCATTTACGATCGCACATGTTTTTGATCGCTCAATGGTTTTAGATCTGGTGGTCGTGCGCCTTTTGTTACTTGCAATTGCACCTATTTTTGATTGCTCAATGGTCTTAGATCGTGTGGTCGTGTGCCTTCTCTGATTCTTCTAGTCGATCGAAAGTCTGTCGGTTTTGGTTCTCGTGACAACCCTACTCTTCTGGGAGAAATAGTAGCACCACAAGCATTGTAGCGGTCGTACCGGAGTCCTTGTTCTTTGACCACTGTGGTTTTCAGCTATTCAATGGTCGTCGACTTCACCAGTTGATGTTCGACTTGGTGTGACCACTTCGGTTTCAAATGCTTATAGATCGACCACTCATTGGTCGATGATCTCACTAGTTGGATTTTATCTTGCTTCAAACACTTGTGTTTGTGACCATTCTCAGATCCTCAACCACGTTGGTTCTTCAACCACGTAGTTTACGATTACATCAATCCTTGATTACGCTGGTTTCTGACCACTCTTTGGTCTTGCCTTTCGACCACACACTGCACATCAACAACGTTGGTTTCAACCACAGTGGTTTTGACTACGTTGGTGACGATCACGCTAGTTACGACCACGCTGGTTATGACCACGTTGGTTTCCACCACGCTGGTTTTGATCACGCTGGTTTCGACCATGTTGGTTTCGACCACAGTGGTTTCGACCACAGTGGTTTCGACCACAGTGGTTTCGACCACGTGTCTGACTCTCGACCACATTGTGCTCTGATCTGGTCGTACTGAGCTCTGTATTCCTCTATTTTTCAAGTAGATCTCATATCCTAACATTCATAGTTTTGTAGCTATTGGAGCAAAGGATTTGTAAATATTTGGGGGGAAAATTCGTAGGCACCATTCACCCCCTATGTTGCCTGTCTGGTCCTACAAGTGGTCGTCACTTTGTTTTGATCACTCAGAGCGATGTTGGCTTTTTGTTTGATCTTAATCGATCTTGAGTATGGCAACTAGTAGGGAAACTTGTGAGCTTTTCTTTGCATCTTATCGGGGTATTTTTGCCAATGATGTCCTTTGTGACAAGAGGCCTGAAATCAACAAGAGAGTGATTTTATTTGCAAGAAACTACAAGTGTGAGATTTGTGGTACATTCTTTACCTTTGGTTGTTCAAGTGCCAGGGAGAAGAAGCCTTTGGAGTCCATGGATGATGATGATAATATTAATAAGGAGAATGAGCTTCGACTCATCATGAGTAAGGTAAAGCCTCAATGTGACCTTGGCATTGTCCAAGATGAATTTGCTTGCTCTTAGGGTTAATGTGAGATGCCTAGATGTTAAAATTGCTAGATTGTTCGATATTGCTTATGCTAGGTTGGAATCTCATTTATCATGTATAGGTTGTGAGTTTTTACATGTGGATACTGAAAATTTGAATACTTCTCTTGCATGCTTAAAATCTGAAAATGAGAAATTAAAATTGACTCACCGCATATGTGTAGAGGAGCTTGAGTTTACTAGGGTTTGGATTAGTGAGCCAAGTGCTTCTGTTCTTGATTCTCTTATTGATAGCCTAGCTTCTCTTGTTTTATGTTGTACTAGCTTTGTTCCTCGTGTTGGGACAATTCATTGGTCGCTTGCATTTTTCATCTCTTGCATATATTGTCATTGTTTGAGAGATGGTGTAAATGCTTTAAGGAGAGAACGCGATGATATGAGCACTGTATCTTGCGATTTGTCACCTCCTTTCATTTGGAGTTGGATCTTTCTTGTAGTGAGCATAGTTCTATCGTTGTTGGCACTTGTGCCATATCTTTAGATGTTCCTACTTTGACTAGTGCAATTCTTGTTGGCTTTTCTAATGTTGCCCATGGGATTTCTAAAAATAAAGGTGTTTTTTTCACATGATACTACACTTTCAAAGAGAAGTATCATTGCACTTTTGTTAGAAGGATGGACACATTTTTTGACTCCGCCGTGTCACGCACGAGCGTTGAATTCATCATTGAACCTTTTCGAACACACATCACCCATCTCATGGCATATGTGGACCCAATGTCGACACAAGGTCTTCATACTTGTCAAGGGACTTCTCTTGTGAGCAAGGATGGTGCTTTGTCCTCCTGAACCATGTCTCTTAGTAGACATTTGCATTATTGCTCATTTTGTGAGAAGGATGAATATCATATAGACTCTTCCTTTTGGCATGCCAAACACATGCGTTGAATTCATGCTTCTAAGTCTCCAAGTGTGCATAACCTTTCTCATGGCATGAACACTCGTGAATCTAGCATGAAGACTCGCTTTGATGGTAGCTTCCTCGACACCTTTCCTAGTGGTGCTTCACGGCGTCGTGGACTTGATTCTTATGATTTTGGTTTTTGTCCACGAGCTATCCCAAGGAAGGATTTCTGTCATTTCTCAAGTGGTGGACCTCGTTCTCCCTATCAAGGTGTGCACCTATAACAAGGAGGAGTTGTGAGTTCTTTTGATACTTATGTTGGTTCTCATCTTGGTGCTTTCAAGTAAGGCATTCGTCACTTTTCCAGAGATGGCACTCGTTTTACTCGTCGAGTTGTCCACTTGCGGCGTGTCTCCAGGATTGAATTCTCTTGCATAAACCATCTTTTGCATCATGTTAACTCGCATACTTCTATTGTGGGTGTGTCTAAGTTTTGGGTTCCCATGTACCTGCTTACTAACCCTTTGGGATCCAATACTCTGGCTCTTTGTTTTTCTCATGTGTAGGTGCCGAGACACAGGATGGAGAATATGTGCTTGATTGGGTTCTAGTCTTTTGCTTCATCACGTGATTAGAACACTAATTGATTCTCCACTCCAAGAGGCATATGCTTTTACGTTTGGCGTTTCCATCTACTTTGTGAGTTATTCTATATTTTCATGCTCTTATATTCATGTTTGATCATAATTGGCATGTTGTGCTTGTCCATGTGCTCGCTTGTACCATATTGGCATGTTTTACTCTTATTACCTTCTTATTATGCCTTTATATGTATTTTGCTTAGGTATCCATGCGTCATGATATATGCGTTAGTTTATTGGATGCTTAAGCTTTGACTTGACTTCATGAGCATAAGTTATTTGTTGAGTGTGTATTAGAAGTCAAGTATCATAATGACTTTGTACCTTATTGTATCTGTCATGTTTTATTGCTTACATCCTGCTCCTTATGTCCATTCACCATTATCTATACATGTTAGCATACTTTTTCATGATTTTTGTTTGTCATGATGTATGTATACATGATGCATGTTTGATTATGGACATTTTGAGCTGGATTATCTCATGGATAGCTTTCTATGTCATGATGGTATATTTTTCATGCCTTCTTATCTTTTTGGTTCATGTGTACATGCTTATACTTGTATCCATGCTAGCATATGCTTTTATGATTTTTCCTTATCACCTGCTATGTGTGTATGGTTGTGATTCATTGAGATGCATGTATACCTATGAGCTTATTTATTTCTGTCTTGGCATGAAAATAGTCTGTATGACATCTTGGTAGTTTTAGATTGTGCTTATGCCTAGATATCATGAGAACTTTGATTAGTCCACGAGCTTCTTCTATATTTGGTTTGCACTAGGCTTTGTTGTTCTAGATGGTTTGATGAGGGCTAGATTGAGCATGTGTGAGGGTGTGTTCTCATATGTTCTTTATCATTAGTAGTTGTGATGCTACTGTTGTTGTTATGTGTTTCAATACTGGATCCATGCTTATATATCATTTACCCCAGTACTAGGACAACAGTTGTTCCTGTGTTTTAGTTACAGGTTGTGGATGTGAGGGGGAGACCATGTGGCTTATGTTGATGTTTTGGGTCTCTCACCTCCTTTGAGCTTTTGGTGGAGGTTTCTATTGATCTCACAATGTAGCTTCAGTCAGCTTCTACCACATCAACTACACTACACCACCAAGTAATGTGACAGAGGTTTGCTCCCTTGTGATCTTCAGTTTCTTGCTTCCCACCACTTGGCTTTGCATAGTATTCTTGTTCTAGTGGTAGGAAGGGTCTGATTGGATAGATAGGGGCTAACTCTAGGTGATTTCATCTTAGTCACACCTCTGATCCAAATGGTTATCTAGGATTATTTACTATCTAGTTTGAGCTTCCAAATGGTTCTCTAGGATTATTTACTGCCTAGTTTGAACTTTCTTCTTGGTCACTAGTGTCTTGTGTTATGACAACTAGTGTTGCCTTCTTGCTCCGTGGTATGAGGTTATAGGCTAGAGGCCATGAGGGAAGGGTGTGTTTGGGAATCATCTCGTTGAGTTTGAACCCTCATTTTCTAGATTTTACGCCTAATTTCTTGGTTCTTCTCAATTTGTCTTCTTTAGGGGGAGTTGGAACTTTTTTCTTTTCAGGCTGCTTTTCAGGGGGAGCTTACTTCTTGTGCAATCATTTGTATCATATTGCATTGTATATACATGAATGCTTGTACAAATCATGAAGCCTTGACTATTATCCGTATGTGACATGATATTTTGCTTTACATCTTGCCATGTCTTGTGCTATCTTTGCTAGATTTATCATGTCCTTTTATGTGTAGCTTAGTTTTTGCTATGCTAGATTTATTAAATGTGAACAACTTGAATTAAATTATATCTTGTTAGATCATGTGATTAGTCTAGCTCTAGTGATCATTTTATGATTCATGCCATGTCAAATAAGTTAAGTTGAGTCTTGAATCTGCATTGAGTTTTAGATTGAGCTATGCTAATTTATTAGTGAAACATGAGTTAGTATTAACTCTTTTTTCTTGAACTAAGTCAAGAAAATGCAAAAAGATATTTTTTGTGCGAAAAAACTGATCTCACCAATCTTTTCTCATGAGACAGCTTGCCATTGCACTAGGCATGAACTCAGGGGAGTTTTGGATGACCAAGATCACTTCCTTAAGCTTCTTGCTTGGAGTGGTCACATAAGGCTTGAGATCTAGTACATGGCTAAGAAAACAAAATATTGTGACAAATGGTTGAAGCCAACCATGAATTTCTGAAAATGCCAAATGTGCTAAATTTGCTCAATTAGAAGTGATATCTAGTGCTTGAACACAATGTCTCAATCTTGAACTTGTAGCACTCTAAATTGACTCAATTATAGCTTCTTGGTTCTACTTAGAATATTGATATGGCTTGACTCATTTTTGGATGCCTTTAGCGAGACTCTGATGTTGAGTGACTTGACATGTTAAACAATTCATTTAATTTCAGATTATGGCTTATTTGGGTTTAGCTTGACAATACATATTTTGTCACGATCTAAATTGCACTTTCACTTTTTATGGCTTGGTGTAATTTTTGAAAAGTCACTTTGGATAATTTTTATGGCTCCTAAATGCTTAAAATGAATAAAATACAGTCACTCCATTTCATTCATGCTCTATCTTCTTCCATGCATATTGATGACTCTATTGTCAAAAGGGGGAGAATGATTGAGAAAAGGCATTAAAGGGTGCAAAAGGCATTAAAGGGGGAGAATGCTTGGTGTGAATTGCAAAACTTGCTAACTGGAATCTAAAAATGCCAAATAAGATGTTTGAGTGAGGGGGAGCTTCATTGCATATCATTTGTTCTCTTTTGCATGATTGGCTGGTTATCTTGCTATGAAAATGGCCATGATGAGCAATTGCTCTTTTCTTTAGATCATGAGTAAGATTGGGCTTTTGTGACGTTTTAGGTGTGATTTGGAGTTTTCATAGGAAACTTGTTCTTTCTTGTTGTTTGCTCCTATTGTGGCTACAGACCAAACAGAGAGAGAGTATGGTAGTGGGGAGTTAGGTGAATAAAGATGGCTTAGGGTCCTTCCCCATGGCCTATGTCCTGTATATATATATCCACATGGGGAGTGCTTTTACAATTATACCCTTACACATGAGTACTTCCCTCAGGGGTACCTATGTCACTATACATGTCCCATTCTGGGCCTTACACTCTCTTAACAGGCCTGCTGGGCTTAGGTGGGGGCCACCCCTACAACAGGAGCCTCTCATGGAGATGTTATATATATCACATACTATGTTTATGATGCATTAGTTTGTTCCTTGAAATAGACATTATCATTATTGATCAATGAGTATGTGACTTATTCATGAGACTCTTAATGCCAAAATGTTGCTATTTCTAAATGATCCCTGATTATATATCATATGAGGAACAAATATGATTCAAAGATCAGCATACGTATTGATTGATGATCATGTCTCATGGATCATGGTATGGAGATACCAAATCAATAGTATGGAGATACCAAATCAATTATATGGACATGTGTTAGTGAACATATGTTGGATAGACCCGCCATGAGACACTGCAGAGATTCCATGTGTCATCAGTTGGTCTCAAGTAGTGTTTATGTGGAATCCTTAGACTTGAGATCATCATGGTTCCCAACATGCGTAGTAGCTTATTTTGGGACTACTAAACACTACTCCGTAACTGGGTAGTCATAAAAGTAGTCTTTGGGTTTGCCATGAAACATGTAGTGGGATGTGAATGATCAAGATAGAATTTGCCCCTCCTTATGGGAGAGATATCTCTGGGCCCCTCGATGTAATGGATTATGAAAGTGCATGGTCATGCCAAGGTGATTGAGGAGTCAATCACGAGTTTATAATCCATCACGGAATCGAGAGAGTGATTGAGCTATTAAGAGGATGACACAGGTCTCGTTTTTCATTGCGATTTCATAGATTGGATCTGTAAATTTCGTAGGGTGTTCAGGGCGCTGCCCTGAAACCCGCGGGGTACCCCCCTGTATAGCGTCATGGGTTCACATCGTTAGGTAGAATGCGATTCTACATCTAACTTGTTTTTGCAGGGAATGATGTGAATAGTATGGCCCTATATCTTATTGGAATGTATGAGATGTATGTGATGCATGTAACATTCGTTCATGGCCTGCGTGTCATGATTATTTCAGCTATTGTTAGCTGTCTATATTGTATTTAACGACCTGCGTGTCGACCTTAATGCTTGAATCTATCTTTGTAATCTTCAATTTCTAGCTATTATAGGTAGTAGCCTAGTTTTGAGGTTACAAGCTTTCAAGCATGGTGGCCTAAAGGAGTGATGTGGAGGATGAAGATCGTCTACACCTACATGGAGATGGAGATCACCATTTTTTTGGGCCATACTACTTCACAGTTAAATGTGTTTATCTGTGATGTTATCTATCTTATTCTTATGCAATGATTTTTGTCATATGTTGCTATGGTAGGATAGAATCCCTCATAAAATTAGGTGTTCATGCCCTTCCATATGTTGCACCAAAAGATAATGATCACCGCATGGTAGGTCTACCAAAGTAGAGTGCCGTCGGTTATCATCATTATTTGGGGTAGATGTCGAACATCTACATGCGGAAGCATTTGGTTTACTTAACAAGGTTATCAAAATAGTTTTGGACCATGGGGCATAGGTTGGGGCCGGGGCATATTGATGTCACCCAACAAGCAAGAGTCACATAGGGATGTGATTAGCAAGGTGTTGCTTACCCATGTCACTAGTTTTCTAGCCGTGATGCCAAAGCTCACTAGGAATTAGTGAAATGAGGATCTTGACCCACTATGTAACTTAGAGGGAGTTTTGTTGCAAAACACATAGTGGGAGTCTTTTGTTAAATAGTTTAATAAAAGATGAACATAAACATAGTGCTAAACTTTGCATATTCTTTGTTGTAGATCATGTCAACTAATGCCGCATCCAGTTCTTTTAATTTGCGATCTATTCTTGAGAAAGAAAAACTCAATGGAACGAACTTTATGGATTGGTATCGCAACTTGAGAATTGTTCTCAAGCAAGAGCGCAAGGAGTATGTCCTTGAGTCTCCTTATCCTGATGACTTGCCTGATAATGCTACTGCGGCTGCACGGAGAGCTTATGAGAAGCAAACGAATGATTGCCTTGATGTGAGCTGTCTCATGCTTGCCACAATGTCCTCTGAGCTTCAGAAGCAATATGAGAACACAGATGCCTACAATATCATTGTGGGGTTGCGTGGTATGTTTGAGAACCAAGCAAGGGCTGAGAGGTTCAACACTTCAAAGTCCTTGTTTGCGTGCAGGCTTGCAGAAGGGAATCCCGTCAGTCCTCATGTGATTAAGATGATTGGCTACATTGAGAGTCTGGAAAAGCTTGGTTTTCCCCTTAGCCAAGAGTTGGCTACTGATGTGATTCTCCAGTCGCTCCCCCCGAGCTTTGAGCCATTCATACTGAACTATCACATGAACAACATGGATAAGACCTTGGCTGAGTTGCATGGGATGCTAAAAGCTGCCGAGGAAAGCATTAAGAAAAGCAGCAATCATGTGATGATGATGCAGAAAGGCAAGGGCAAGCCCAATGTCAAGAAAGGCGCGGTCAAAAGAAAGTTAGCTCCCGATGAGATCGCGAGCAGTTCTAAGGCCAAGCAAGTCAAGAAGGGCGCTGCTCCTAATGCAGATTGTTACTACTGTAAGCAATCAGGACATTGGAAAAGGAACTGCCCAAACACTACAAGAAATTTGAACATCGGTGATTATACGTATTTGTCACAAAATCATGGATTTTTGTCATAAAATCATAATAGTGATGATTTTTGTGCGTCACGCGTATCGTCACAGATTCTGCGTCATAGAATGTTAGTAGTGACGATAATTGGGAAATCATCATAAAATAGTACACATTTATGACGAATAAGGTATCGTCATACAATAATATTTATGACAATTTACTAAGCGTCATAAAATATTTTCTGTGACGATACCGGTATCGTCACCAAGTTAAACCATTCTATGACATTCGCTTTCGTCATGACATGTGGTCCAGGACGTGTAATTTATGTGGTCCAGGACGTGTAATTTATGACGAAATTATTCATCATGAATATATTTGCAACGTCACAAAATTTAATCCAGACATACATGAATGACAAAAAAAACATCATGAACAGTAGCATAATTCTCCAGATAATCCCCATAGAATTGTTCCATCAAAGCATATAGTCACAGTTCCATTACAAAACTATATTAGCATAGTCACAGTTCCATTACAAAACCATATTAGCATATAGCCCCCATAGAATTATCCAATACATGCCATTACAACCATTGGTTAAACACAAAAGTGATCACCATAGTCACAGTTCCATCACAAAACCATATTAGCCAAATGTCACTAGCAGTAATAAATATGTCTTGTCAGAAGGCATATTGCTACCATACTTCAAAATAAGTCTAGCAACTACACACTGTGACTACAAAGATGATCAAACTATTGATGATTGGCCCAGAAGCCGCAAAATAAGGGAATCAGTTTTTTCTTGCATTTCCTTGAAAATGGCCATTTGCTCTTCAATACTTTTGTTTGACTCTTTTGCTTCTTCAACTTGCCTCTTCAAAGCCATGATTTCTCCCTGCTGAGAGCTAACAGTAGCACGCAACTCTTGCTCATTTCGACTAGCATTCTCGATCTGCAATGTTTGTCCTTGAACCATTTCTTCAAGTTCTCTTATGCGTGCAGTAGAAGTGTGAGTGGTAGATTGGCTTGAACAGGCTGAAACACCCATATTCACCAAAAGCTTGCTTGATTGACTGAACTCGGATAGAACTCCACCCACAACGTCATCTATAGATTTGGGTTCTTCACCTTCCTGTGGAGTTTCTTCCATTGCGGTTTCCATGGCATCCTAGCATTGAATAGAGACAATATAAACATGCAAGATAATGCTATGCTCCATTTGTAACATAAACAGATTGCATAATGCTTATCTTTGAATGTTGAAGACACAGCAAAGAAAAATTTTTGTATACACCTATCTATAATATGTATTCAGCTCATTCTTTAATAAGTAATAACAGAACATTGTGTTGCATGGTTGTAGAAAATGAAAAAAATGAATATGACATACTTAAACAACAATTCAGTTTAGTTTTCCTTTACAAAAACACCTTAGTGTACAGATCAACATAGCATTCAAATATATGTGTCACACACGCACATTTCAATATTTGGCAATTAATATACTTACAATTACTTCCTGTGCAATATCACTATAACCCTTTTTCCTGCTAAAATGGCTTGCCTTGAAAAGATCCATTGAATTAGGTTCTTCCCCATTATCTTGGACTTTCTACATTAATGATACAAATATTTCAGAATAGCTAGCTATGCAGTGTAATGAATTAGTCAACAATTTAGCTTACCATAGAGTATCTGTTAACAACATAAGATTGAGAACCTGTGGTTTGGTGCAGCCTAACCTTTTCTCTATTTTGTTTATTCTTTTCACATGTTTCCTACAAATAGTAAGCCCATGTAATAAACTGTCAATCCTATGTATATTACTAACTTTTCCAAAAAAAGCTACATATATATCTATGATACCTTGTGCTTAGGATGACTCCACTTCTGCACAAGACTTGCCCAATCTTCTTGAGAAACATCTAGTGGTTTTCTTGAGAGTACTTCATTCTCAGGAACACCATCAAAATATTTTTGTTTCAGCTTATAGCGCTGTTGGCGTACCCCATCCTTGAGGAGAGCAGAACAAACTTTTTTGGTTGTATTATCAGATACATCCATATCAAAGCGAATCTGTTTAGGTAAGATAATAGTGTAAGATCAATGCACTTAAAATGGCACAAATTATTAGATTATTCTGCTTGAAGAAAAAGTTTCTGTATTATAAATTTGGAACTAATTCTTGGCAGAAATTTTCTACTTCTAGTCTCTTTTTCTGCATCATTTCCTTAGTTACTATGTACTGGTCTTGTGCACTCAATACTCATAAGAAGTATTTTTTCTATAAATAAAATAGTGCAGCAAGAATAAAAAGACAGAAGCATGAGCAATTGTTCCTAACAAAGGTGGCTGAGGGTTGCACAAGCAATTCAGTATTAATCAAGCTGACATATTTAGTACGACAAAAAATTTTACTTGAGGAAAAAGTTTAAACTTACAGCTAGATAACTCATGTGATCTTTTAGGATATCTCTATCATTGTTCTTCTTGTAATCCTTCCAATGCGGGTAGATAGGCATATGGTCCCTCACCAGTATGCCAGACTCCGAAGCTAGCTTTGCTGCTTGCAATGGCTGTTCAGGTCGCTTCTTCCCTTCGACAAATGTGAGAGGCATTTTAGAACCCATAGCTTTAGTAAGCTTGTTAAGCCCTCTTCCCCAAGTTGGCTTCCGATGTCCCTTGGCGCTTGGTGCTGCAACTCACAACATGTTTGCAAGGTACAAAGTAGATAAGAAATATAATGGATTAGAACTATGTTTGCAAGATACAAAGTGGAATGAAAATATGTTGCAATTTCTTACCTTCGTCAAACTGTCCAGCATTATCAATTGAATTCATGCTAGAAGTTCCCTCATTTCCATCAGTAATTAGCTGAGTTGTCCTCAAAAGCATTGCCTTGTTGACTTCTCTTGGCTCAGATTCATAATGTGACATAAGCCCTTCTTCCATTCTATTTTGGTTCCTTTCTTGAACATAAGTGTTAGCTGATGGTTCTGATCCTGACCTTGTTGACTTAGAACATGGTCCACCACCTAGTGAATTCCTTGATGCCTTTGGATTTCTTGATCCAGGAGCCATTTGAGAATACTTTGAAACCTACATAACACAAAAAATAAAGAGAATAAATTTTCTACCATCAACAATATCAAAAGCAAAAGAATCTCGTAGAAATAAAATTAGTGAGCTGTACTAGATGTAGAAAATATATTTTAAGTGAAGACCCTACACATAAGCTAGAGTTTACAAGAATAAGTGACAACCTTGAACCTAGATGATATGTTCGCTGTCACCGGCATTTCATCTTCCTCTCCTAAACTGTCATCACTTTCATCTGATTGATTGGTGTCATCCTCAAGAGGGTCGTAGTCTGATGTGGATTCTTCAGAGTTATTTTTCTTGCTTGGCACTATTCTGTAATCATCTTTTTTCCCTCTACCCATCTCATCCAAAATGTTTTTTACATGACCTATGCCAAGTGATCCCATTCGTGCTATGTTTCTCTTGATATTGTTACGTCTCTCCTCCTCATATTTATTGATCGGCATTGCTTTACATGGTCCAATAAGGATAGTGTTAAATAAAAGCATACAAACTAACCATAGCTACAAATGATGTTATATTTGTTTCTATATAAGTGAAAAATAGTAATTGAAGCCAACAACTCACATATCAATTATTAGATAATGAAGCATTGAAAAAGCATAGGCAGGAGACAATTCGAATAGACTTACCTAGGACACCTGAGTTCACTAGAAAGAGATTTCGTCCAGCAAAATAAACTCTACTCCTTATGTCAACAGGTTCTGACAAATATATCAACAACAAGGGATCAATTAAACCAAAACGATACAACAAAATTGTCTAACATTACCTTAACATGCAGAGTCATCGCTCTGCAACCTCCATAACCATGCTCATGACTGCTGCATTTTCTACAGATGGAGGATACGAGCTAGGGTTTAGAGATTGGGAGGGGGTGGCCACGAGCTAGGGTTTAGAGAGGGGGCGATCTGGGGAGGGAGGGGTCTCTGGGGAGGAGAGGAGGGCGATCTGGGGAGGGAGGAGAGGAGGGCGATCTGGGGAAGGAGGGAGAAGGGGGCGATGGAGGGAGGAGAGAGTGAGGGGCGACGGAGGGGGGCGACCTGGCCTGGGCGGGAAGGAGGGATCTGGGGAGGGAGGAGAGGAGGGCGATCTGGGGAGAGAGGAGAGGAGGGCGATCTGGGGAGGGAGGGAGAGGGGGGCGATGGAGGGAGGAGAGAGTGAGGGGCGACGGAGGGGGGCGACCTGGACTGGGAGGGAGGGGGCGATTTGGGGAGGGAGGAGAGGAGGGCGATCTAGGGAGGGAGAGGGGGGCGATGGGAGGGAGGAGAGAGTGAGGGGCAACCCGCGACGGCGCGACCTGGACTGGAGGGATTGTTGCTCGCCAGTCTGGGATTTCATGCCCCGCCGCGCGAAAGTTTGGCGTGCGTGAAAATTTTCGTGAAAAATTACAAGAATCGTGGCATTTTGCGTGAATTATGTTAAATTTCTGCGGTAATTTGTAATTAGGAGGAAATCGTGGCATTAAAGAGGGAAATTTGTAATTAGGAGGAAATCGTGGCATTTTTCGCCAATTCAACAAGTGGCAGTGCTATACTTGTGTGCATTTGTAAGTGGCAGTACTAGCTGATATTTAAACCAGGACAATTCTACATTTTTGCCAGTACGATTACAAGGTTATACATATATATTTTTGACGGGGTAGCAGCAATGCTTGTACAAAAAGCCCCTAGAGCAATGCAAGATTTTACATACAAATCTATTCATCAGTTTCATCATCATCAGTTTCATTTGCTGGGCTTTGTGGACAGTCATGACCACCGCAATATTGTTGCAGAGTGTCATCTGCATATTCACTGTCACTATCATCAGAAGTATCATCAGTGCTATTTCTAATATTATCAACTATTTCAGCATCAATTGTACAGCCATCCTCATCAATACGATGCAAATTCTCCATATGTTGATCAATATCACTCAAAATATGCTCTGTACCGGAGGAAATATCATCCTGAAGTGCAACATTAGGAGTATGATCTTCAGTTTCAGTCACATCATAGAGATGCCTATGCTCAAATTTTTGCACCACTTTCCACCCTTTACCAAGCTTTGTGTCATTCAAATAAAATACCTGTGCTGCTTGAGTGGCTAAAATATAAGGGTCATTTTTATACCAATAACGCTCTACATTGATGCTTCTAAAGTACCCATCATCTTTCATGGCTGTCTTTTTTCCTTCAAGATTATACCAGTCACATTGAAATAAAACAACCGATCGAGTAAATTGGTTATTTGAAGGATATAGCAGCACAATAATTTCATTAAGAACACCATAAAAGTCAATGTATTGATCTTTATGAGTACCCTCAGTCATGGTACCACTGTTCTGTGTCTTTCGATGTTTCTCACGGCTGACAGTTCGATAGCGGACTCCGTTGGCAATGCAAGATGAGTAAATTTCAATTCGCTTATCTGGGCCACATGACAACGCATACATATCATCACTTACTTCCTCTATCCCATCACACTGTAACTTTGCAATCTGTCCATAAAAATACAACAGAGCATGTTATGCAAATAAATAAACATACAATAATCTATATTTCTCTAAATGTGAATATAACTTACATGGTTCTTAAACCATTTTGCAAACCCCTTTTCCAGCCTTTGGTCAATATTAACTGCATTTTCACGTTCCAACTCTTCTCTAAAAAGGCTAAAAATTTACATAAAACATCAGCAATGGAGCCAAGAAAACATTTATGAAGAAAATGAACAAGGCAAATGTGAGTACATACGTCTTGTATTGATCAACTTCTGGACAATTGTTGAGCACATACCAAACCAATTTATCATAATCAGCATCATTATATGAAACCTTTGAGGTTCCAAGTAAATTAACACCAAGCCTAAAAATTGAGAGACCATCAGCTCGTATACTAGTACCTTGACAATTGTTTTGTCTTCCCTGCCGATTAAATCTTGTTTCTACATCACTAAAATATCTTGAGCAAAAAGTCAAGCATTCATCAACTATGTACGCCTCAGCAATGGACCCTTCAGGTCTAGCCCTATTTCTCACATAACGCTTCAGAGTACATAATCTCCTTTCAATAGGGTACATCCATCCATATTGTACTAGACCTCTAAGTAGTGCCTCATCAGGTAAGTGCACAGCCAAGTGTACCATGACATCAAAAAAGGCAGGTGGGTAAATTTTCTCAAGTTTGCAAAGAATTATTGGAATCTCAGCCTTTAGTTTATGCAGAACATCCACCTTAAAAGTCTTTGAACATATTTGCCTAAAAAAGTTTCCTAGATCACATATGGCTTCATATATATCATTACGGGTCATTCCTCGTAATGCAGCTGGTAGAATTCGCTGTAAAAGAATATGGCAGTCATGAGTTTTTAACCCTTGAACCTTATGCCCATCCATATTAACACATCTTGTCAAGTTAGCCGCATATCCATCTAGGAACTTAACATCTCTTAAAAATTCACAAAATGCAACCCTCTGCTCCTTTGTCATTGTATAGCAAGCATGTGGTTTTTCATATGAATCACCGCTCTGTTTTAAGTGTAGCTCCTTTCTGATACCAAGATCTTCCAAATCAAGCCTAGCATTGATAGTGTCCTTTGTCTTTCCATCAATATCAAGAAATGTCCCAAGTAAATTCTCACATATGTTCTTTTCAATGTGCATGACATCAAGATTATGCCGTAGTCTTAGTTCTGACCAATAAGTTAGGTCGAACAAACTAACCCTTCGGTGCCAAGTTGGCTGATCCTTATTTGCGCGCTTCCTCTTTCTATTGAGACTATGCTTTCCTGGTCTAACGTCTTTTACTTCTTCCAATTTCTCCAATAGCTCAGATGTTGAAAACTCTCTTGATTTGCCCTTCTTTTCATGCTTGCCATTAAATACTTTACTTTTCCGCCAAGGATGATTTATTGGAAGGAAACGGCGATGACCAAAATAACCAATTTTGTTCCTTAGAGCCTACGATAGAGGATCTTCGTCACAATGAACATAAGCAAAGTAACCTTTTGTGCTACGCCCAGACAATGTACCCAAGGCTGGATAATCGTGGATACACCAAAGAACTGCAGCATGTAAACTAAACATTTCACCAGTAAATGCATCATATGTCTGAATTCCTTTCCATAGTTCAAGCAAATCCTCTATTAATGGCTGCAAGAATACATCAAAATCCTTTTCTGGAGCATTTGGACCTGGGATAAGCAAGGTCATCATAAAATTAGATTGATTCATGCATTCCCATGGTGGAAAATTGTACGGGATTACAAACACTGGCCACATGCTATAGGAGTTACTCATGTTACCAAATGGGTTAAAACCATCAGTGGCGAGACCAAGTCGGAGATTTCTAGCATCTTGTGCAAACCATTCATACTTTCTATCAAAATCTTTCCATGCCTCACCATCAGCAGGATGCCTCATTTCATTCTCAACAATCTGTCGCTTCAACTTGTGCCACTGAGTGTTCTCTGCTGTCTCTTTAGACATTAACAATCTCTGAAGTCTTGGCTTCAAAGGAAAATAGCGTAGTACCTTCTGAGCAACTCGCTTTTTCCCATTTGGATCTTTCCACCTTGACTCTTTACATACTGGGCAATGATCATGTTTGGCATACTTCTTCCAAAATAGGACACAATTATTCACACATACATGAATTGACTCATACCCAAGCCCCAGTTCGCGAAGAAGAGTTTTTGCTTCATTATATGATTTGGGTAGTGCATTGTGAACTGGAAATGCCAAGGACAGCAACTGGAGAAGTGCATCAAAGGCAACATTGGTGATCCGATAATATGACTTGAGATGAAGTAGCTTAGTAAGAAAAGAGAATTTTGTAAATTTGGCACACCAAGGGTAAAGTTCACACTTGGCATCTTCTAAAATCTTTCCAAACATTGACTGACTCTTATCCTTATTTGCACTTGTGTACAAGTCACCTAGTAGTTCTGGAATTCCATCATCGTCATCATCATCTTGGTAGTCATGTGGAGCAATCTCATCAAGATAATCAGTGACCATTTGATCAGGAACCTGAACTTCATGCCCAACATCTTCATTGCTTTCAGCAATAAGTGGTTCCCCATGATATATCCACCTAGTGTATGTACTGCACATGCCATAAATATATATGTGGTCTTCCACTTGAGCTAGATGTCCATACTTTCTATTATTGCATTCTGAACATGGGCAATGTATTTGAGAATTCACATCGCACCGTTCCCGAACAAAGCGCATGAAGGTCTTCACACCCTTAATATATGCAGCGGAAAATTGCCTATCATTTATCCAAGGCTTATCCATCTAAAAAATATAAGAGATACATTAAGTTTTTCAAACACATAGGAGAAAAAAAACCATAAACTAATTAACATGTAGGGTTGAACTCAGCTTTTTCTTAATTATAGTATTCACCACAAATATTTTACGAATATTTTTGAACTACCATCCTACAACAACCATTTTGCAATGGTTATTTTAAAAAGGTTGTATATGATCTGACCAACAAAAACAAATTTAGCCAATCAACTAATCTGATATTTTGAGATATAATTTCAATATCTAGCACAAGCATGCAATTTTATCAAGATGTTCTACATAATTTGCACTTTCAATCCAGGCAATTTTCAGTTCCAATAAGATGTCAATATTTCAGTACCAAAATTGACAGAACTACATCTACAAAACTAGCAATTTTGCATAGGATCAAATATGTATACAACAATCAAACAATAAAATTGCATTCCTCAACTGCATAGCATCAATAATCTACATATACACACATTAATATTCTCCATCTAGCCTCCTGCCAGCCTTTTCATTGTGCACAGGAATCATACATATTTGAGGCGGCGCTGGCTTGGGGGAGACGGTGAGGCGGCGGCGACCTTGCTGGGGACGCAAGAAGCGGCGGTTCGCCTTGCCGGCGCGGGGAAGTAGGCCGGCGGGCCGTCCGGGGAAGATAGGAGCAGAGCCGGCGGCGGAGAGGCGAGGAGGAGGAGGAGTCGCCGGCTCGTGGGAGGTGATGAGGCGGCGGCGACCTAGCCGGGGGGCAAGGGGGCGCGGCGACCTAGCCGGGGGGCAAGGGGGCGCAGCGACCTAGCCGGGGAGCAAGGAGGCAGCATCCGGCGGTGCTGGCTTGGGGGAGACGGTGAGGCGGCGGCGACCTTGCTGGGGACGCAAGGAGCGGCAGTTCGCCTTGCCGGCGCGGGGAAGTAGGCCGGCGGGCCGTCCGGGGAAGATGGGAGCAGAGCCGGCGGCGGAGAGGCGAGGAGGAGGAGGAGCCGCCGGCTCGTGGGAGGTGATGAGGCGGCAGCGACCTACCCGGGGGGCAAGGGGGCGCGATGTCCTTGACTGCGCGGGAGGCGGCTGCCGTTGGGTCATGGCTAGTACTTCACAATGGCCCCATTCGCCCGAACTTTTTTTTGACAACACTTTTTTCGTCATCCAATAAATCATCACAAATAATAATTTATTTTATGACGAATATAAACAATCATCATGGTTTTCTATATATTCTGTGACAAATATTTGTTTTCGTCACAAAACTAGGCGTCGAAGGTACCGTCCCGCATATTAATGACGAAATCACTTGAATCGTCACGGAATGGTAGATAATCTATGACATTTTCGTTTCTCATCATAACTATATTCGTCACTGATACTCAAATTTCTTGTAGTTAAAGTACTTGGAGGATCTTGAGAAGAAGAAGGGAAGTACGACTTCCCCTCCAGGTATAAATGTTATAGAGATCAATCTTGCTACTTCATCCACTGATTCTTGGGTATTTGATACCGGATCGGTTGCTCACATTTGCAAATCATTGCAGGGGCTAAGAAGAAGTAGAAGTTTGAGGAGGAGTGAAGTGGATCTTCGCGTTGGCAATGTAGCAAAAGTTGCTGCGGTGGCTGTTGGCACCATGCCATTGTCTTTACCTTCAGGATTAGTTTTGGAATTGAATAATTGTTATTGTGTTCCATCTCTTTCCAAGAACATTATTTCTACTTCATGTTTGCAAGCAGAAGGTTATGACTTTAGATCTATGAACAATGGTTGTTCTCTTTATTTCAAAGATATGTTCTATTGTCATACTCCATTGGTGAATGGGTTATATGTTCTTACTCTTGAAGAGTCACCGGTCTATAACATTAATGCAAAGAGGCAACGTTCGAATGATTTGAATCCCACGTTTATTTGGCACTGTCACTTAGGTCACATAAATGAGAAACGCATGGAGAAGCTCCATAGAGATGGTATTATGCACTCATTTGATTTTGAATCATTTGAGACATGCGAATCTTGTTTACTTGGCAAGATGACAAAGGCACCTTTCACCGGTCAAGGTGAACGGGTAAGTGACTTATTGGCACTCGTACATTCTGATGTATGTGGACCAATGAGCTCAACAGCCAGAGGTGGTTTTCAGTACTTCATAACTTTTACTAATGACTTTAGTAGATATGGGTATATTTACCTGATGAAGCATAAGTCTGAATCCTTTGAAAAGTTCAAAGAATTCCAAAATGAAGTGCAAAATCATTTAGGCAAGACAATTAAGTTTCTACGATTTGATTGTGGAGGCGAGTATTTGAGCCATGAGTTTGGCAATCATCTGAAGGATTGTGGAATTGTTCCACAATTGACTCCGCCAGGAACACCTCAATGGAATGGGGTATCTGAACGGTGAAATCGCACCTTATTAGATATGGTGCGCTCCATGATGAGCCAAAGTGATCTTCCGTTGTCTTTTTGGGGGTACGCTCTTGAAACAGCCGCTTTCACACTAAACAGGGTTCCATCAAAATCAGTAGAAAAGACACCATATGAGATGTGGACAGGACAACGTCCTAGCTTGTCTTTTCTTAAGATTTGGGGATGTGAGGCTTATGTAAAATGTTTACAATCTGATAAGCTCACTCCTAAATCTGATAGACGCGCGAGCGCTTCGTCCCCTACCCTTCGAAGTGGTGGCAGCGGAGCTGGCGCCTTAGTCGAGGTAGACGTGCGAGCACTCCTTCCCAAGATTATGCAAGGACAGCCTCTGGTGTTTCTCGCTCGCGGGTGCGCTCGTGCAGGAGCTAGCCTTTGACACGTGGAAGTTGGCCCCTGTGGTGCACTTTGCACTCCGTAGAATTCGCCGGGGTAACATTTGCGTCCCTTTTTTTACACTCCTGAGTACGTGGGGCCAACATCCACGTCTTGTTTATACTCCGAAGAGTAGGCACTGGGACAACGCCCATGCGTGCGCAGGGTTCGCGCCTTGTTTATACTCTGTAGAGTGCGCGAGGATAGCATCCGTGTCTTTTTTATACTCCGGAGAGTGCGTGGGATCGACATCCACGTCTTATTTATACTCCGAAGAGTACGCACTAGGGCAACGCCCAAGCGTGCGTGGGGTTCGCGTATTGTTTATACTCCGTAGAGTGCGCAGGGATAGCATCTGCGTCTTTTTTATACTCCGGAGAGTGCGTGGGATCTTCATCCATGTCTTGTTTATACTCTTAAGAGTACGCACTGGGGCAACACCCATGCATGCGCGGGGTTCACGTCTTGTTTATACTCCGTAGAGTGCGCAGGGATAGCATCCGTGTCTTTTTTATACTCCGGAGAGTACGCACAGGAGCAACGCCCATGCGTGCGCGGGGTTCGCGTCTTGTTTATACTCCGTAGAGTGCGCAGGGATAGCATCCGCGTCTTTTTTTGAGAGACCATGTGGTCGTGACTCAATGTGAGTGATGAGTAATTGACAAAGGTTTTGGATAGTCGAGTTTGGATTGTGTGGTCGGACCATGTCGTTGCGCGGTGCAACAGGCTCGGTCGGACTTGGTCAAACTTGGTCATATGGGATTAGGATGCATATTCTGATGATTCGACAGGTTTGGACTTCATATGTGGTAAGTATGATGGTATTTACGCTTTCATGTATCGAGCGGTGCTATTTGACGTGTTTCTTGTCTGTGTGACTGCAGGACATCGAGGCGGAGTCGTGGCGAGACACGTGGACCGGACTAGGCGTAGGTGGCGCTGAGGTCAGAATAGTCAGGAGGTGTCGAAGACGACGTGGACTCGAGGTGGTTGTGATGCATGCGAGGCAAGGAGCGCGGAAGCTTCCCGGAAGGTGCAGGAGGGGCGAATCAGGAATTTCACGAGGCTGCACAAGTGGGAGACGGTTCCGTTCGGGTATAGCAGGCGTAACGGGTTGGAGACCCGTTAGCCAAGGCTATAAATAGGTGGAGGGGCCGCATGCCCTCAACATGGATTCTAGAGAGAATTAGGGTTTCATTTGAGTCAAAAGAGGCTTTGGAGGTTGTTTTCTCCTTTGCTCTTTAGTGGGTGAGAGTGGTTGGAAAGGCAGAGAGTGTCCCCTGGTTGTCTCCTTGTAGTGTTCTGAGTGTGTGTTCCTCCCAAGAACCATGTAGTTCTTGGTGTTCTTGAGGATTGAGAGGGAGAGGAGGAGCTGTGTCTACTTGTAATCATTCCTCATGTCCTAATGTCCATGCGTATCGGGACTCCTTGTAATCCTTTTGCTTCAATGATTGAAATATGAAATTTCCTCTCGTTATCTTTTCTGTTCTTCGTTTCTCTTGTGAGTAATTTCTTGATTTTCTGTGTTTTGAGTTCTTGATTGTTGGGAAGGCCCAAAATGGGTTGCTCTTTGATGGGATAGTGCCTCAAGATCATTTGATCAAGTTTCCCTAGAGCAAACCTCTTTTAATCTCAGATTTGGTGTCTTGCCTTCCTCTGTTCTTTTTTTGCATTTCTAGGGTTTTGAGGCTTGTTGTGTTTGCCTTGAGGAAATGGCCTGAAATTTGATCTGAAGAGTCCTATGGCTACTGCTAACTTATCCGCAAAATCTCTTGGCCATAGGATCAAAGGTTGGGAAGCAATTTGATTTTTGGCTCGGGTCGTGCAAGATTTCAGATTTTTACCCATAATCTGAAATTCTTGTTTCTTGGTTTGATTCTCTTGTTTCCCAAGGTCTCCTTACTATTTAGCATGTTGTAGTAAGGTCTTGGTTCAAAAAGATTGAGAGCAAACCTTCAATTTAGCCAAAAACCCGAAATCTCAAAGTTTCAGCCTGAATTTTCTGCTGGCTGTCCCTGTCGTGCGGTACTACCGTTTAGTACCCCGGTACTACCGCCCCAGTGGTACTACCGTGGATAGCACTCCAGTACTACCACTTGAGGCCAGAATTTTCCCGATTTGATTTTTCTCGCTTGCTGGTCTCTGTATTTGTGTTTTTCCTGCAACTGGGGTGTCTTGTGAGCACTGGTCTTCTATCTTCATAGCTCCCATAGCTATTGGAGAAGAAGATACTTGTTGGGGGCGATTTTTAAAAGATCGACATTCACCCCCCTCTGTCGCCATTTCGGTCCTACAATTGGTATCAGAGCCGGTTAGCTCTAATCAATAGATCGTAACCAGTCTCAAGAGCCATGGCGACGGACAAGTACTCCACCAAGCCGCCCATTTTCGATGGCATCGATTACCCCCTCTGGAAGAGCCGAATGACGACATATATCCAGGCTCAGGGGTACGCCATCGGTGGAAAGTGAAGGTGCGATATGTTGTTCCTGCTGATGAGAACATCAACGTGGCAAACATGCCCGATGTTGAGGCAAATGCGAAGGCAAATGTCGATCGCATCTCTAACCTGCCATCCGCCTACGATATCTGGGTGACCCTCGACGCATACCATGAGGGCACCACCCAGATCAAGACGGTTCGACAGGACCAGTTCAAGCGAGAATACAACAAATTCGAGATGCTTGCTGGTGAGTCCCTCGATGAGTGCGTTGCGTGCTTCCACAAGATCTTAGGCAACCTCCGAGCGGTCGGTCTCACATACCCCGACTTGGACAACGCTCGTCAGATGCTCGCGGCACTTGATCTGCGTGTTTGGGAGATGAAAGTGACCACCATCAAGGACACGACAGACCTCTCGAACTTGACTCTTGATGCGCTGTACTCGCGCCTCAAGACTCACGAGATTGACGTTGTCTCTCGTAGGTCGAAGTCACAGTCGATGGCTTTGGTCACTGATCCCACGTTGGCTTCGGGTTCCTCTTCTTCTGATTCTCTTTGCGGATTCTCCCTTGCTGCTCTCTGTGACATAACTGATGATCAGTTAGAGCAGCTTGCGGATGAGCAGCTGGCCCTCCTTGCTCAAAGATTCTCCCATGCTTACAAGGGGAGGAGGGACAGAAAGAGAGCAGGACCGGTGATTTGCTTCGAGTGTGGTGGCCCCAACCACATTCGGGCAAACTGCCCCAAGCTGGAGAAAGGTAAGAACGACTACGGCGGTTCGGGCAAGATCGACTACACCGACAAGAACCGCAACAAGAAGCCTCCAGCTCCTACACAAGGCAAGAAGAAGTTCCGCAACCTTGGCAAAGCCAAGAAGCTGTTCCATCGTGTCCTCACCGCCTTCGACGACCTCGACCTCAGCGAGGTGGAGGGATGGAGCGACGATGACGGGACGGGTGACCAAGACCCCAAGGGTGGCGATGACTTCTCCGGCATGTGCTTCATGGCCCTGAGGGCGAACTGAGCGACAGCGAGCTGTACTCCGACTCGGACGAGGTATGCCCCACCTACGACCAGCTCAATCATGCTTTTCTTAAGCTAGGTGGTTTTCATGCTAGAGCTAGGGCTAGGTGTACTGAGTTAGAGAGAAGGAAGTAGATAGACTATCACGGGAGCTTACTTCACTTACATCTGCTCCCTCCCGTGATGATTGTGATACATGCTGTGCTCTGTTGGGTGACATAGAGAAACTAAGGACCTCGCATGATAGTGTGTCCTCCGAGCTTGATATTGTTAAGGTGGAGAATGTTAGTCTGCTTGCTGAGTTAGAGTTGAGTAGGATGGCTGTTACCCTACTTACTACTGATGAGACTACTTCTCCCACCTCATGTGAGGTTAAGCACATTGCTACTAGAGGACCTTATGCCATGCTCCTTGATCTGCCCGAGTCTTGGGAAAATTAAAATAACTTGAAGATGAACTTAAAACGGGCAGATCATAAAATTGCTGAACTACAAGCTTCTTTACTTGAGTCGATTGATTCATGCTTGAACTGTCCTAAGTTAACTGCTGAACTTGATGCTGTCTCCAAATAGTTTCAAGATATGATTGATCATGATAGGAAGTTGGCTCAGTTTGCTTCTAAGGACCCTGTTAGCTCACCATGCATTAATTGTAACAAACTAAAATCTGACTTGATTGCATTGGATGAGAAATGTGTGAAGCTAACTAAGGACCTTCTAGAGAAGTCACATTGTGCTTGTAATGTGATTGTGGAGAAGGGGGAGAAGCCCCAGGGTAAGGTTGAGACGCTTAGCGACGTGAACCAACTGGCTAGCAGTAGGATTGTCCCTTCAGAGTCGGCTGTGCGTGCACAAGCCATTCTTCCCTCTGCTGTTGGTTCTTCTTCTGCTCCCTTACCTTCTGTTGTCTCTTCTTCCCCCTGCTCTTCTTGCACCTCTCTCTTTCGGGAGTGTCAGTACCTTATGAACACTCTCGAGAGATTTGTAGGAGGCAAGAAGAAGCTCAATCTTATTCTAGACCAATCTAAGATCTGCAGATTTAATCAAGGTCTAGGATATGATTTTTATGAGGAAGCATCCACCTGCCGTGCTCAGACCCATAGCACCAGGTGTGATCGAGACTAAGCCCAGGACCGAGAAAGTCCAATTCAAGTCAGCGGGCAATGTCCAGGGGATTTCAGATAGTAAGGTGATTCTAGCTACTGCTTCAGCCTCTCAGAAGGCGAAGCCTCCCCGTGCTGCTTCTACCTCTCAGAAGGTGAAGTATCACTGCACCTTCTGTCAAAAGGATGGACACACAGTCGATCCATGCTTCAGGCGCGCCAAGATCGCGTGTAGAGACCGTGTTGAGTCTCTTGGGCGTATTCAGGGTCAGCCCCAGACCTTGAGTGCACCTAAGACCAACACGAGGTCTAGGACTGTTGAATCTGTGTTTGGGCAGTATCGAGGACTCGGTTTTACTGAGTTTTCTTGTTTTCGTCCTCGATATGCTCTTGGTCATGACTTCCACCGTCTTGAGGGTAGATCTCATTTTCCCCATCGAGATAGCTACCCGCGACGTGTTCAGCATGTCGCAGATGCTCTGACTCGCTCCCTCGTAGCAGTTGGACCTAGCAACAGCTTCAGCTCTGCTCATAGACCTTCGGCTTCTTTGAGTCACGGAGAGCGTAGGGTAGATAGAGGACAGTCGTGCTTGACTACATCTATGTAACATCCCTGTTGTGGCTACAGACCAAACAGAGAGAGATGGTAGTGGAGAGTGATGAAGATGAATGTAATGGCCTGGGTCCTCCCCATGGCTTGTACTCATATATATATATATACACATGAGGAGTGCTTTTACAGATATGCCCTTACATCTGGTTATCCCCTCTGGGGGCAGTTATGTCATTACACATGGCCTATTCGGGGCCTTATAATCTCCTACCAGGCCTGCTGGGCTTAGGTGGGGGCCACCCCTACGACAGGAGCCTCTCATGGTGAAGGGCTTCACATGGCCGAAGCCATGTTGCCGAGTCCTTTGGCCCCCTCCGTCCCCTGCGGCCTGTGAATTTCTCCAAGCTTGTGGCTGGGGAGCCTGAGGTCTGGGATGGAAGGTGCCTTGTTGCAGCAGACGCGCGCGCTCCGTTGTAGACGCACGCGCTCCGTCCCCTATCCTCCGAACGGGTGGCAGCGGAGGCTGGCGCCCGAGTCGAAGCCGAGGCGCGCGCGCTCTGTCCCCTACCCCTCGAACGGGTGGCAGCGGAAGCTGGCACCTAAGTCGAAGCCGAGGCGCGCGCGCTCCGTCCCCTACCCCTCGAACGGGTGGCAGCGGAGGCTGGCGCCTAGCCCGATGTAGACGCGCGCGCTCCGTCCCCTACCCTTCGAACGGGTGGCAGCGGAGGCTGGCGCCTAAGTCGAAGCCGAGGCGCGCGCGCTCCGTCCCCTACCCGTCGAACGGGTGGCAGCGGAGGCTGGCGCCGAGCTCGAAGTAGACGCGCGCGCTCCGTCCCCTACCCTTCGAACGGGTGGCAGCGGAGGCTGGCGCCTAGCTCGAAGTAGACGCGCGCGCGCTCCGTTCCCTACCCTTCGAACGGGTGGCAGCGGAGGCTGGCGCCTAGCTCGAAGTAGACGCGCGCGCTCCGTCCCCTACCCTTCGAACGGGTGGCAGCAGAGGCTGGCGCCTAGCTCGAAGGAGACGCGCGCGCGCCGTCCCCTACCCTTCGAACGGGTGGCAGCGGAGGCTGGCGCCTAGCTCGAAGGAGACGCGTGCGCCCCGTCCCCTACCCTTCGAACGGGTGGCAGTGGAGGCTGGCACCTAGCTCGAAGCAGACGCGCGCGCCCCGTCCCCTACCCTTCGAACGGGTGGCAGTGGAGGCTGGCGCCTAGCTCGAAGTAGACGCGCGCGCTCCGTCCCCTATCCTTCGAACGGGTGTCAG
Source organism: Dendrocalamus latiflorus (assembly GCA_017311315.1). Classification (NCBI taxonomy): domain Eukaryota; kingdom Viridiplantae; phylum Streptophyta; class Magnoliopsida; order Poales; family Poaceae; genus Dendrocalamus; species Dendrocalamus latiflorus. Next base: position 22,620,850 of record CM029611.1, read on the forward strand.
CGGAGGCTGGTGCCTAGCTCGAAGTAGACGCGCGCGCTCCGTCCCCTATCCTTCGAACGGGTGGCAGCAGAGGCTGGCGCCTAAGTCGAAGCCGAGGCGCCTACTTTGTCGGGGTTCGCCTGGATGCCCCGTCCGAAGACGAGGAAACCCAGGAGCTTGCCCGCCTGCACCCCGAAGACACATTTGTCGGGGTTGAGCTTGATGCCCGCCTTCCGGAGGTTGTCAAAGGTCTCCTGGAGGTCCCGGCCATGCAGAGCAAGCTGCCGAGTTTTGACCACCATGTCATCGACATAAGCTTCGACGTTCCTCCCGAGCTGGGCGGCCAGGGCAATAGCGACGAGGCGGGTGAAGGTAGCGCCGGCATTCTTCAAGCCAAATGGCATTCTGACAAAGCAGAACGTCCCAAGTGGTGTGATGAAACTGGTCTTCTCTTCGTCGTCTTCGGCCATGTATACTTGGTGATAGCCAGAATAGGCGTCCAGGAAACTCATGAGTTCACACCCAGCAGTGGCGTCGACCAACTGATCGATGCGCGGCAAGGGGTAATTGTCCTTCGGGCACGCCTTGTTGAGTGCTGTGAAGTCGATGCACATGCGCCAGGCCCCGCTGGCCTTTTTGACTAGCACCGGGTTAGCGAGCCACTCTGGGTGGTGGACCTCGCGGATGACCCCAGCACGAAGAAGCTTCGCGACCTCTGTTTTGGCCGCCTGCTACCGATCCATTGACATACGCCGAAGCCTTTGCTTGACCGGCTTGGCGTCGGGGCGGACCGCCAAGCGATGCTCGATTACTGCTCGATCTACGCCCTTGATGTCCTCCGGGGACCATGCGAAAATGTCAACGTTATTCTGAAGCACTCGGAGCAGATCCCGTTCGACCCCCGGTGGGAGCCCCTCGCGCGATGGACACAAACTGCCCCTCCGCTTGGAGTGGCACCTTCTTGACTCTGCCCTCGGGCCGAGGCTTGGGCGTCCATCCGGGGGCGGAGGGCCCGTCGCCGCGCGCACCGGAGAGGGCATGCACCGGGCGATGCGGAACGCGGCTGCCGACCTCGGCCCGTCTGGCCAGGTCCTGATCGCCGAAGACGGTGATAACACCCTCCGGGCCCGGGAGCTTCACACACAAAAACGCATAGTGTGGGATCGCCTCGAAAGAGTTGATGGCGGGCCGACCCAGTATGGCGTTGTAGGGATGCGAGATATCGACGACGTCGAAGATGACATGCTCAGTCCGGATGTTACCCTTGTTGCCCTCCTGACGGAAAGTGACCGGAAGGGACACGTGCCCCAAGGCCTGCAGCGGTTGACCCCCGAAACCTTGAAGTGGAGCTCCTGGCTGCTCTAGCCGGCTTCGTGGGATCCCCATATGGTCGAGGGCCTCTGCGAACAAGATATTCGCGGAGCTTCCCCCGTCAACAAGGACGCGCCTGACGTCACAACGTGCTATGTGGGCCTGGATGACTAGGGGGTCTTGGTGAGGGTACTCCACACCCCTGGCGTTGTTTAAGTCGAAGGTGATGTTGCGGGGTGGCATCCATAGTTGCGGCTGCTCCCCGGGAGCTTTTAAGGAGGAGCCTCCGGTGATGACGTTGACGGTGCGATGCTGCGTGCCCTCCATTGGGGGCGGAGCCCGAGACCCGGCCGTCACCCCCCGCAGCTCCATGACTGCAGCGCATGCCCTTGTGTAATGATCGCCATAGCCGTGCACCTCGCACCACTTGCCATAGTGCAGGAGCTCTTGTTCTGCTTGGGGTTGGCCGCCGTAATCGAGTCCGCCTTCCGACCCCCGGTCTCCCCTCCGTGAGGCGGGGTCGGGTCCTCGGCGGGTGCCCTCGGTGTCACGGACATGATGGGCCGCCTGTGTCCTGCGCTGGCGGCGCTGAGGCTTACGCCCGCTCCTTGAAGAGCCTTCCTGTACCTCGGTGTCGCCGCCTCGGGGAGGGCCTCCGCGAGGTTCTCGGCCGCGGCCCTGCTTCGAGGGGGGCCCACCCGCCCCCGCCTCGCGCGGGGGGCGCTCCCCCTGGACGAGGTCGAGGGTGGTGATGCTGCGTCTTCACGCATCCTCCTCCGCCCGCGCATACTCGTCCATTTTGTCGAAGAGTTTGACGACTGTCTTGATTGGCCTCCGCGCGTTGTACTCGGCCATCGGGCCCGGACGAAGGCCCTGTATGGCTGCATTAACGACGGTGGTTTCATTAATGTCTTTCACCTGGCATCGAATCTTGGCGAAGCGCTGGAAGTAGTCCCGGAGCTTCTCCGAGGGTCCTTGCTTCACAGCGAAGAGCTGGTCCGCATCGACTCGCTCGACATAGTTTCCTTGGAAGTTGCTTTGAAGGCGGTCGCGAAGCTGCTCCCACGCGTAGATGGAGCCCGGCTCTATGGTAAAAAACCCAAGAGAGTGCCACTCCTTGCAGCGCGAGGGGGAGTCCCTTCGCCTTCGTGGTGTGATCTCCGCCCGCGGCCTCGATCGCGGTTTTGTACACGCGCACGAACTCGCGAGGATCCGTGTTGCCTTTGTACGGGTTGGTGACGCTAGGGAACTTGAAGTCTTCAGGCCACGCCACATGCTGCAGCCCCGCCGAAAACGGGGACTCCGGATCTACGCGCCTCAACGGCACGCGGCTGGACGTGGGGGCTTCGCGGCTGTCCGCCTTCTCCGGCGCGGGCTCGTGCGCGATTACTGGCGCGACCTGCTGGCTCCGAGCCTCTTGTATATCGCGGACGGCTCCACGAAGGTCTCCTAGCTCCCGCTAGAACGCGTTGAGGGCTGCTAGTAGGGCGCTTTCCACCACAGGTGCTGTCGGGTCTGCCGGAACACCCAGCGGACGGGTCGGTGCAGGGACCATCGCCTCGCAAACTCCAGATCCGCCGGATGGTTCGTTGCGGTTACCCCCGGCCGTCTGATCCGTGCTACCGGCGAGGGTGGCGGGGGCTGTCGCTGCAGTACCCGCGACGGGGTTGGATGTCGTTGTAGCGGCGCTGGCGGGGTCGGTCGTTGTAGCGTGAGCGTCGATGCCCGCGACCACTGCGCTTACGCCGCCGCCGACTCCTTCGGCGGCCGATGCCGAAGCCCTGGTATTCACGCGCCGCTCCGGCCCAGCTGTCTTCTTTCCCTTCGCCGCCGCTGGTGAAGCTTTTTTCGGTGCCATCCTTCTTCTTCGGTCTTCAGGCTTGTCCTCGTCCTCCCCACGGACGGCGCCAACTGTTGTGGCTACAGACCAAACAGAGAGAGAGATGGTAGTGGAGAGTGATGAAGATGAATGTAATGGCCTGGGTCCTCCCCATGGCTTGTACTCATATATATACACATGAGGAGTGCTTTTACAGATATGCCCTTACATCTGGTTATCCCCTCTGGGGGCAGTTATGTCATTACACATGGCCTATTCTGGGCCTTATAATCTCCTACCAGGCCTGCTGGGCTTAGGTGGGGGCCACCCCTACGACAATCCCAAAAATTTGGATGTTCAAAAATGTGGAGTATTAAAAATTTTCCTGCACTTTGCTGGCTCCCAAATCTTTTCTGAATATGTATTTGAATTTTTCTTTGGGTTCATGCTAGGCAAGTTAATAACCCAAGTATTTTCCAAGTGCAAATCACGACCCTGGCAATAATAAAGATTGAAAATGATATTACATATCGTTTACTCAAAGTGTTAAAAATATACCAAAAATCAAATCCAAGTCAATAGAATGAATCCAAAAGGAATATTAGAATATATTCCAAAATAACCACGCCAAAAAGAAAAATCCATTCTTTTAATTCAATTAGCAAACCAAAAATTAGGTAAAAAAAACTTAAATGGAAATTCACACTTGAATGTCATACAAAGATTTAAATCAGTAAAGCTTAAATATAAAATGTAAATTAAGAGTTAAAAATCCTAGTTCTCCCATCTTCCTTTCCTTTCCTTCTCTCTATGCCAGGTGGGCCTCACCCATTCCATCTATCCTCTCTTTTTCTTTTTCTTTCCCTGCGCCCGGGCCCTGTCTGCACTCCTCCCCTCTCTCCCTGCAGGCAGAGCGCGCCTCCCCCAATTTCTTTTTCTTCTCCTCCTCCTCCCTTTCTTCTCTTTTTCTCGCGCACTCTGACATGGTAGCAGCGCCCGTGAGCTGTCGTCGCGCCGCTTGTCTCGTCCCCTCCGCGCAGCACTGCTGCCTGCCACTGCTCACTCGGTCGCGTCAACCCCGAGCCCCGCGCCGGATATTGCCTCACGGTTCTTCCCCCGCCACCGCCCGATCCTTCGCGCCTCGGTCCCTGACAGCAGCTCGAGCGCCCCCGTCATGTCTCGCTCTGCCGCTCCACACCTCCATCGCTCACGGCGCCTTGTGCCCGGTCACGGCAGCTCTCTGCTATAAGTGGCAGCTCGGCCAAACTCCTTGCGCCCGCAACCCCCCTTTCCTCCCCTATTCTTTCTCTCATTTCCACCCGTGTGCCGCCCGGCCGCCTCCTCGCCGTTCCAGTGCTCCGGTGCCTCCCCCTTCAATCCGAGCCCACCACCTGGTTCCCCTGAGCCTCTAGTCCCTCCCCTCCAGCTCAATTGAAAATCGCCACGCCAAGCTCGCCGCACAGCCTTCTTCCCCGCGCCAGGCCGAAAATCGCCACCGCCAGCGCCATTTCTCCTCCGCGACTCCTCGGCTAGATTCCTTTGCGGGAGAGCACCCCCACGCCACCCCGAAGACTTCCCCGCCACCGGCTAGAGCTGCCTTCCACCCCAGCTCGCCGGCGACAATGACCCCCTCCGCGCCGCCGCCGTGCACGCCGCCGGCCCACCTCGGCAACTCTCCGGCTCGGCCAACCGCGCGGTGAGACTCCTGGCACTCTTCTCCAGCTTGTGCTCCCCTAACACCCCTCCTCTCCCACCACGGCGTCGCTGCCCCGAGCCCGCCTCGCCGTCAACCACCTCGCGCCATCGCCCGCTCGCCTCGCCGCCGCTCCGGCCAACCCGCCACCGCCCCTAGCATCCTCCAGCACCGAGCAACTCGTTTTTCACGTCCCCACCTCCTCCTCGGCCGCCGCTCACTACCGGCGAGGCCGCTCTCCTCCGGCGCCGAGATGCTCTGTTTTGCCCCAGGCCGTAGGAAGCATACAGGTATTGGTCTCCCGTTAGGCAATCGGTAGATGGGCAATGGCCCAGTGGTTAACCGAGCATGCTTAGTTGTTAGACCTGGGGTTCGAACTCCCCTTTTTGCCCATTTTTGCCATCCATTTATTTAGCTCATTTCAATTAAAGAAATATGTAGGAAATACATCAAGGGAGCAGGATTATTAATTTGGGATCACCAAAATTTATATACGCATTAAACAAAATATTAACAGCATCCAGATAGAGTTTTCATCTAAATTAGAAGGCTTCCAAAATATATATGTACAAACATAATAGCCATGGGTCATCCACAACCGAAATAGTCCCGCTAATATGTAATAGGGTGTCAGTGATACTAGGCATAACTAGGAATAACATAGAAAAGCTAATACATTTAATTAGGCCATCAAACCATATTGCTTAATATTTAAATGTGGAATAGTTCTTATATATGAATAAGTAATACTATTTGAATAATTAACTCATAGACTAAATACTAATTAAAGCCATTAATAAAGACACATTTCTTCGATTAGGTATTCAAATTAAGTAAAAAATCATAATTGAAAGGAAATTCCAAATAAAGTTAACTACCCTTAATTATAATTAAAATCTATGCCCAATGTTTAACGTACCTCCATTAAATATATTTTTATAGTGGGTTTTGCTAACTAGTAGATATTGAAATATGACCTTATATACCCAGTTGTATCTAGATAGCTAAGTTAAACTAAAAATTAGAAATAAAACTAAATCCAATAGTAGCTAAAGTATAAACAGAAACAAAATAGTGTTGTTAACTAAATTTTGACACTAACTTTAGTACAACGTAATATTAAGCATAAATGAATATACAGCAAGCTGGGACTCGTACCAATAGACCCTAATTCAAATCAAACCTTAGCCTAGTGGTAAATGAAGATACATAAAATATCATACCACAAATGCTATAGACATAGGCTATAAGATTAACTCGGTGAACCAAAGTTGCAAACATCACTTATATATATGCCTTGAAATTTAACAATCGACAAAATAATACCCAGCTAGACTTGTACCCCGATTCATAGGTCCCTCCTAACTCAGAGAACTTCCTTAATAAATATGAAAATAGTAGAAGTTCGTAACAGAATGATCAAGTCATCGTATTCTATTCCCAACCTTGCCTCGAATCACTCAAAACACCCATTAACTCATAATAAAGCTAAATCGAGCCTCTCCGGAGTTATTTGGATCTTTTGAGTTACTTGCTTTTATTTGGATTCAGTCATTATCGCATAATTAGAAATCGGGAGTCGTGAAGATTCGGTGGATCAAGCGAGATCAAGCTCGGAGTGAAGGTGAAGGATAGAAGCTCAAGAGAAAGCATCGTGTGAGCTCAAGTCCGCGGTAAACCGCGCCAGGCGAGTCAATACTTTGATCATGTTGAACCTACATTTTCTGCAAATTACTTTTGTTTAAATTATCAAATTGCATACTGTTACTTTATATGCAAATACATGTTTAATTTAATATTTTAGTTATGTGCCCATTGTTTACCTTGAATAATATTACCCCTCCTTTGGAATATTTGAATGTGTGATCCTTGTCGCCCTAGCAAAATTTATAATAGTAACATTTCGAAAGTAAGTCCGTAATTATATGCCATGCTTAGTATTGTTTAGATACTCATGGGCGCGAGAGCGCCCAAGCATCACTTTTAATCCTGAGAAAAATTGGTTGGGCAGTCATGGTGGTAATGACTGGTGTATGTTGGATATGGTTATTTTATATTCCCAAAAACCTCAAATTGCTTATTTATCTGGGCGGATGGTTCGGGTGTATGGTGCAGGTGCGCACGAGAGTGTGGTTTTGTGGTAGAACCGCCAAGATAACCCTAAGGACCGAATCTTGTCATGACCTCCTGTGTAAGACAAGTACAACCACAAGTCTGTAAAGTACAACTTGGCCTAGTAGATGTATCAGACCCTGAAAATCATTGTCATAGGTGGAGTAGGTGAGGTAGTGCAAGCGGCTGTCAGGGTGACGGCTTGAACGGGACATCCGCGGAGGGTGAAGTTCTGCTGTGGCGTGCTAGCAGTGTGGGTAGCCAGCTGCTAGGCGTTCAGAAGGAGAACATCCCGCACAACCTATGAGACCTGCCGCAAGCGGGCCAAGCTCATAGGGGTGAGATGATGGAAGGGGCGAGGTATTTTGAACGGTAACTAAGGAATTGTACGGGGCAACGTGTAAACTGTCACTTGTGGGTAAAGTGTGCAAACTCTGCAGTGTCAAAACTATTCGAATAGCCGTGCCCACGGTCAAGGGCGGACATGGGAACTTAACCAGATATAGTTCTATTTCAAAAAAACTTTGTGGGTGGAAATGGAAAAGTGGAGGGCAGTGGAAAGCCCTGATTTGAGTTGTCCTGGGTGTCGTCCCAGTGGTAATGTAAGCGGTTATAACGCTGAAATGTTAGCATATGGTGCGGATGCCATGTAATGGTGGATGGAATCTGGATCGCTATTATTATTGCATTCCTTTATGCATTATGTTTTTGTGCAAATCTGCTAGGTCTTAGGAAATTTTTATTTATTGTATTTTTAAATAATGATGGCACTTCTCACAAAATAAAAGGTCAGGAAAAATAGATGGAGTTGTAAGAAAAGAAGATGGTTGTTGGGTTAACCGCATAAAGTTATTGGTGGATTCATGTCAGTTATAGTGGTGAAAATGATAGTGTAGATTCTGGGAGAAATAAATTGGTAGAGCCTAAAGGAATATATAGGCTAGATAGATGATTTAAATGCTTTTCAAAGATTTAGGGAGTGCAAAGGTAATTGCTGGATTACTACACTGATGATTAATATAAATTCTGGGAAGATATTGGCGATAATGGGAATTAATAGGATTGGATTAAATACTAGATGGATGAATTGAATTTCTGAGAATATTTGAGGATTCATAACAATTAGTGGATTATAATCTTGATAAAGTGTATTCTCGGTGGATGTAGTCGTAGATTTGATCATTGATGTTTTTGGAGGAGGTATACTTGTGGATTAGTTAGTGATAGATAATGGTAAATCAGATTGATTATTGGAAGAATGAATTATGGTTTTTGGATCAATAACAAAAGGATTGAATACGAATGATTTCGGTGGATTTAAAAGCAATGGTGTTAGTTAATCATTGAAATTTAGAAATGAAGAGTAGATGATTAACAACCACAAGATTGGATGGTTAGGAATTTAGAATACAAAAGGTATCGACAGATCTAAAATAAAGGATGACATTCACTGCTTGGAGTCTTAGGCAGCAATTGATCGGTGGATTATATAAATTATGATACCCGCTGTTTGGGGATTTAGGCAGCAAAAGATCGGTGGATTATATAAATTACGATACTTGCTGTTTGGGGATTTAGGCGGCAATTGATTGGTGGATTGTATTATTGATGATATACGCTGTTTGGAGCTTTGACATCACGGAATATAGAAAGTGTGTGTTCGGTGGATCAATTAAATGATGTCGCTCACCATTTAGAATCTTAGATAGCACTCAATATAGAAAGAGTAAGATCGGTGGACTAATCAAATGATGTCACTCGCTGTTTGGAGTTTTAGACAGCAGTCAATAAAGAAAGTGCATTTTCGGTGGATTAAGTCAATTATGGCAATTGTTGTGTGGAGGTTTAGGTAGCAATAATAACACTATGATTAAATAATAATAATGCTGCTAAAATGCGATTTTTAGCAAATAAAATAACCTGAGCCTCTCCTTTGACAGGCCATGCATACTATTTATTTGCATTCTGTGTATTGGCTCGCGAAGCACGGTGGTTTGTGCTCACACTCGCTTTTGCAACAAATTCAGAATCAGGAATCAGATCACCTCGGCTTAGCAACACGATTGGACATGCTGGCAGAGAAGATGAAGACGTCAAGGGCTAGGTCGCGAACCTCCAGTTGGCTGCCTGTGGGCATGTCCTGAAGGTCCCACCTGTGTGCTTCATTCTTCCGCTGCTGTAATCTAATGATTTCGACCTGATCGGTCCATGAGTAAGTCTACTACTATATTTACGCTTCCGCATGATATGTAATTTGATATTCAGAACTGTAAACTGTGAGCACTATCTACTGATCCAGGGAATAGTGCGGTGGAACCACAGAGGAATCCGGATTGAAAAATCTGGGTGCCTGACAGGGATGGTATCAGAGCATATCGACTGCAGGTCGTGACTTAGTTAGTCTGGTCGTTAGTCTCATAACTAGAATTATTCATTTAAAATCTACTTTCAAGAATATAAGTAGTATTGCTCATTCTCATCTCTCTTAGACGGTTTCCTCTTATCTATATGCTGCCTTAGCCATTTATACTTCTAAAGCTCTCTTATCTCGAATTCAAAATGATAATACCAGAGTGAGTGTTAATATCAATCAAAATACCCCAAATACTTCCCTCTTCTTTCTATTGATTTCAAAAGGAAATTTTGTTCCTCTTCTCGTACCTTTACTTAAAAAAATTTAAGGTTAGGAATGTTGAAGGTGTTTATGAAGATAAGGTGGTCTCGTTCTAAACAGACTATGCAGATGAACCCTGTACTCTCTTATGTGTGCTCCCCGAGTAGACGATGTATTGTTGTAAGAATTCTATTTGTCCCTGTGCGTTGCCTTCTTGCCCTCGGGCGTTATATTTCGCAGTCACAGGAAAAGCTTGCTTTTGAAAAACTTGTGTGGTTTTGTATCAGCCCAGCCCTTTTGGTTATGCTCTTTTAAAGTTAACATGGGTTAGATCATCTTATCACCACGACCCAATCTTTACCTCATGCTATTCCCTCTCGCCCTGTTTGCTACAACCCAGTCAAATCTACTGAAACAAAGTGATGGATAGCCAAAGACCAAGACTTGAGACTCTGCCCTGCTAGCATTCTCTCCTTACCTATCCGGAGGACTCATCATGCCTGGAGTTAGAAGAGAGGAATGACGACTAGTTACACCCATTTTAAGGGGGTAGCATTAAGAGACAAAAAAATGTCAAAGAACTACTACGATGTATGTTTTGGAGGTGCAACAACCTAGACTCAGAACTAATCGAACCAGTACAAGAAGATTTGCCGGACCAGAAATCTTAAAGTGATAAGGACAAAAGATCGCACTATAGATGTATCCGTCCTCGTATCGACATTCCTTGGACCATCTACTCCTTAGGGCATAGGCCAATACAACCCATCCATCAGTAGGAATTCTATGACCACCATATATCCAATAGACAATGCAACTATTCCATTTTCCAAGGATGTGAAGACGACGATGTCAAAGAGCAAGTATTTGGAAGTCTACAACCTATCTAGGAGAACAAGGTATCTCTCTTCCCTTTTGACTTCTCCAAGTGCTAACCCCTATTGTGCAGATTTTCATCTCTTTGCAGAGCTAAAGAACTATACGTCGAGCAACACCCAAAAACCCATTGCTAGCCAATATAACCCACCTCCATTCTTTCTGCTCTATCAGAATCTCGGGGTCGATATTCATTTAAGGGGGTAGGTTTGTAACATCCCAAAAATTTGGATGTTAAAAAATGTGGAGTATTAAAATTTTTTCCTGCACTTTGTTGGCTCCCAAATCTTTTCTGAATATGTATTTGAATTTTTCTTTGGGTTCATGCTAGGCAAGTTAATAACCCAAGTATTTTCCAAGTGCAAATCATGACCCTGACAATAATAAAGATTGAAAATGATATTACATATCGTTAACTCAAAGTGTTAAAAATATACCAAAAATCAAATCCAAGTCAATAGAATGAATCCAAAAGGAATATTAGAATATATTCCAAAATAACCACGCCAAAAAGAAAAATCCATTCTTTTAATTCAATTAGCAAACCAAAAATTAGGTAAAAAAACTTAAATGGTAATTCACACTTGAATGTCATACAAAGATTTAAATCAGTAAAGCTTAAATATAAAATGTAAATTGAGAGTTAAAAATCCTAGTTCTCCCATCTTCCTTTCCTTTCCTTCTCTCTATGCCAGGTGGGCCCCACCCATTCCCTCTCTCCTCTATTTTTCTTTTTCTTTCCCTGCGCCCGGGCCCTGTCTACCCTCCTCCCCTCTCTCCCTGCTGACAGAGCGCGCCTCCCCCCAATTTCTTTTTCTTCTCCTCCTCCTCCCTTTCTTCTCTTTTTCTCACGCACTCTGACATGGTAGCAGCGCCCGTGAGCTGTCGTTGCGCCGCTTGTCCCGTCCCCTCCGCGCAGCACTGCTGCCTGCCACTGCTCGCTCGGTCGCGTCGCCCCTGAGCCCCGCGCCGGATATTGCCTCAAGGTTCTTCCCCCGCCACCACCTTGTCCTTCGCGCCTCGGTCCCTGACAGCAGCTTGAGCGCCCTCGTCATGTCTCGCTCTGCCGCTCCACACCTCTATCGCGTCACGGCGCCCTGTGCCCGGTCACGGCAGCTCTCTGCTATAAATGGCAGCTCGGCCAAACTCCTTGTGCCCGCAACCCCCCTTTCCTCCCCTATTCTTTCTCTGATTTCTGCCCGTGAGCCGCCCGGCCGCCTCCTCGCCGTTCCGGCGCTCCGGTCCCTCCCCCTTCAATCCGAGCCCACCACCTGGTTCCCCTGAGCCTCTAGTCCCTCCCCTCCAGCTCAATTGAAAATCTCCGCGCCAAGCTCGCCGCACGGCCTTCTTCCCCGCGCTAGGCCGAAAACCGCCGCCGCCAGCGCCATTTCTCCTCCGCGACTCCTCGGCTCGATTCCTCTGCGGGAGAGCACCCCCACACCACCCCAAAGACTTCCCCGCCACCGGCCAGAGTTGCCTTCCACCCCAGCTCGCCGGCGACGATGACCTCCTCCGCGCCGCCGCCGTGCACGCCGCCGGCCCACCTCGGCAACTCTCCGGCTCGGCCAACCGCGCGGTGAGACTCCTGGCACTCTTCTCCAGCTTGTGCTCCCCTAACCCCCCTCCTCTCCCACCACGGCATCGCCGCCCCGAGCCCGCCTCGCCGTCGGCCGCCTCGCGCCATCGCCCGCTCGCCTCGCCTCCGCTCCGGCCAACCCGCCACCACCCCTAGCATCCTCCAGCACCGAGCAACTCATTTTTCATGCCCCACCTCCTCCTCGGCCGCTGCTCACTACCGGCGAGGCCGCTCTCCTCCGGCGCCGAGATGCTCTGTTTTGCCCCAGGCCGTAGGAAGCATACAGGTATTGGTCTCCCGTTAGGCAATCGGTAGATGGGCAATGGCCCAGTGGTTAACCGAGCATGCATTAGTTGATAGTGATAGGGACGGGGTCCCGACCTGAAAAGGACTTACCTTGGTGGTGGAGTGTTCCGCTCGATTATATGCGAACTCAACATGCGGCAAACACTCTTCCCACAGCTTCAAATTATTCTTCAAAACAGCTCTCAACATGGTAGACAATGTGCGGTTCACCACCTCAGTTTGGCCATCAGTTTGTGGGTGACATGTTGTAGAGAATAACAACTTTGTACCCAACTTGTTCCATAGAGTACGCCAAAAGTGACTCAAGAACTTGGCATCATGATCTGAAACAATAGTAGAAGGCATACCATGCAAACGAACTATCTCTTTGAAAAAGAGGTCAGCAATATGAACGGCATCATCGGTTTTATGACATGGTATAAAGTGAGCCATCTTAGAAAAGCGATCCACAACAACAAAAATGCTATCCCTCCCCCTCTTAGTTCTAGGCAATCCTAAAACAAAGTCCATAGAAATATCTGCCCACAGAATAGAAGGAACAGGAAGAGGCATATATAAACCATGTGGATTCAAGCAAGACTTAGCTTTTTGACATGTAGTGCAGCGAGCCACAAACCGCTCAACATCTCGCCTCATCTTTGGCCAAAAGAAGTGTGTGGCCAGAACGTCCTCCGTCTTCTTAGCACCAAAATGTCCCATCAAACCGCCTCCATGCGCCTCCTGCAACAACAAAAGACGAACGGATCCAACTGGAATGCATAGGCGGTTAGCTCTAAACAAAAACCCATCATTGATCACGAATTTATTCCATGCTTGTCCCTCTTTACAATGCAACAACACATCCTTAAAATCAGCATCAAAAGCATATTGTGTTTTAATAGTTTCAAGACCAAAAATGCGACAATCAAGTTGAGACAACATGGCATAGCGTCGAGACAAGGCATCAGCAATCACATTATCCTTCCCTTTCTTGTGTTTAATGACATAAGGAAAAGATTCACTAAATTCAACCCACTTAGCATGTCTACGATTCAAATTGGTTTGACTACGAATGTGCTTAAGTGATTCATGATCGGAATGAATGACAAATTCTTTAGGCCATAAATAGTGTTGCCACGTCTCCAAAGAGCGAACAAGAGCATACAATTCTTTATCATATGTGGAATAATTAAGAGTAGGACCATTCAATTTTTCACTAAAGTAGGCAACAGGTTTGCCTTCTTGCGTCAAAACACCACCAATACCAATTCCGCTAGCATCACATTCGAGCTCAAAAGTCTTACCAAAATCCGGAAGTTGGAGCAATGGTGCGTGTGTAAGCTTGTCCTTCAAAAGATTAAAGGACTCCTCTTGTGATGGCCCCCAATGGAACACGACGCCCTTCTTTGTCAACTCAATCAATGGTGTCGCAATGGTGCTGAATTCCTTGACAAAGCGGCGATAAAATCCTGCAAGGCCAAGAAAACTCCGCACTTGGGAGATCGTCGTGGGCGTGGGCCAACTCCATATCGCCTCCACCTTGGCTCTATCAACCTCAATTCCCTGTGGAGTCACAACATAGCCAAGAAAAGAGACTCGATCCGTGCAAAAGGTGCACTTACCAAGGTTACCAAACAAACGTGCATCCCTCAAAGCATTAAAAACAGCACGTAAGTGATTCAAATGTTCATCCATGGACTTGCTATAAATCAAGATATCATCAAAGTAAACAACCACAAATTTGCCAATGAAAGGACATAAAACCTCGTTCATTAATCTCATGAAAGTGCTAGGTGCATTAGTTAAACCAAAAGGCATGACTAACCACTCATACAAGCCGAACTTAGTTTTAAAAGCAGTTTTCCATTCATCGCCAAGTTTCATTCTTATTTGGTGGTATCCACTACGCAAGTCAATCTTTGTGAAAATTACAGCACCACACATCTCATCAAGCATGTCGTCTAGCCTAGGAATAGGATGATGATACCTTATAGTAATGTTGTTAATGGCTCTACAATCTACACACATACGCCAAGAACCATCTTTTTTGGGAACCAAAAGAACAGGAACAGCACAAGGACTAAGGCTCTCACGTACGTACCCACTGTCCAAAAGGTCTTGGACTTGTCGCTGAATCTCCTTAGTCTCTTCAGGATTGGTCCTGTATGCCGCACGGTTTGGCAAACTCGCTCCAGGAATCAAGTCAATCTGGTGCTCAATCCCTCGAATGGGTGGAAGTCCTGGAGGTATCTCATCAGGGAAAACATCTCTAAACTCCTGCAAAAGGTTAGTGACAGGAGCAGGCAAAGTGCAAGGCATATTATCAAGAGAAAATAAAGCATCTTTGCACACAAAAGCATAGCATGTATCATTAACATCATCAATTTCAGCAAGGTCTGATTTTGTGGCAAGCATAACAGAATTTTTCAAATGAATTACTTGCTGTTTTTCAGATTTATCATGTTCCTTTTGATCATTAGCAGCAGCAGCTCTCGCCCTATCGGCCTCTATAATCTCAGTTGGGGTCAAAGGCAGTAAAGTAACTTTCTTTCCCTTATGCATAAAAGTGTATTTGTTACTACTACCATGGTGTAAAGCATCATTATCAAATTCCCAAGGTCGACCCAATAAAAGAGAGCATGCTTGCATGGGAACCACATCACAATCAACATGATCAGCATAACCACCAATGGAAAAATGGACTCGGCATGTTTGCGTTACCTTAGCTTTTCCAGAATCATTTAACCACTGAATATGGTATGGATGTGGATGCGGTCGCGTGGTCAAGCCAAGCTTCTTGACCAAATCAGAACTCACCAAGTTGTTGCAGCTTCCTCCATCAATGATGACACGTGCGCCCGGTTCTTGATTGCGAAGAAAGTCTAAAACAAATTATGGCGTTGAAGCTTATCGGGTTGTTGTACCTGTGTGCTGAGGACTCGCTGCACAATGATGCTCCGTAGCGTCGCTGTGGATGCCCCACCAAGGACCAAGTCGTCATCACCACCGCCATTGTCGTCCGAGGCAGCAGCAACATCATCATCCTCATCGACATCTGAAGTGCTGATGTAGCCTCCATCTTCTGTGGCGATGTATGCCCATTGGCTAGGGCAATTCTTCTGCACATGACCAAGCCCATGGCAGCGGTGGCACTGAATGTCGGAGGAGCGGCCCGTTGAAGCCACGGAAGAAGAACTCTTGGCTGGAACCTGCAAAGAATTTTTTGTAGCATCTGCAAAGCGTGTCGTGGAAGGTGGCTTCGGTGGCGCTGCTGCAATCTTGTTCACAGGTGGTGGAGGAGAACGAAAACTCGAAGAAGACTTGGGCAGTCCCGTCGATGTAGTCGTGCGCGGCGTGTAGAAGGGTCGTCCGGTGCTTGCCTTCGCTGATTCCTTGCGTCCCTGCAATTCTTTTTCTGCAAGCATAGCAAGCTGGAACAACTGGTTGACAGTAGTAAATTCTTTATAATCAACAATGTCCTGAATTTCACGCCGTAACCCCCCATAGAAATGATAAATCTTATCCTCCGTGTCCTCAACAACCCCACAACGCATCATACCCTTTTGAAGCTCAGCATAATAGTCCTGAACAGAACGATCACCTTGTTCTAAGCGCTGCAATTTTTTTCTCAAATCAAGTTTATATGTGGGAGGAACAAAACGATTACGCATATCTTCTTTTAACCGCTCCCATGTATCAGGTTGTAAGTGCATGTTACTTAGTTCATTCCACCAGATAATAGCAAAGTCCTTAAACTCACTAGTAGCTTGTCTAAGTCTATGTTGTTCAAGAACCAAGTGAGAATTAAATTTCTGCTCGACCGTCATCTCCCAATCAAGATATATATCAGCATCATAAAGACCAGCAAAAGATGGAATGGTAAACTTGACTTTAGCAAAAGGGTCGTCGTTACCATGACGGTTCTGGTTATTACCTCCCATACCCTGTCGGTTTTGCTGAAGACACCGACGTAGTCGTGCATCTTGTGTCGCCCGCCGATCAATGTTGCCATCCGCATCATACACTGTGTCATCATCAGGACGATGGCCATCATTGACAGGTGGCAGGTGTGCCTCCAATGTGTCCATCCGACCAGTGAGGTCAGCCAACCGCCGCTCCACCCGCTCAATGCCTTCCGTGGTGTTCAACTTGGCAATGGCGGTGACGATGGTGTCCATTCTCGCGCCGAGATCAGTGATTGAAGCATTTTGTTTGTCGAGCGCAGCTTGTAGATGGCCGCGACTAACACACTCGTTGAAATCGACCGGTGTCTCGTCTCCTTTGTCTCCTGCCATGGTTAGTGGAAACACAGGGAAAACAAAAGGATTATCCCTATCAACTACAAATGAAGGGAAGGGGGAACTCGCAAAGGAAGTGGCTTACCAAGCTCTTACAAGTGTTCTTACCAAAGCAGCAGGTGGTACAACCGGTGGCTGGTTCGTGATACCATGTCGAGCGTGGGTACGATTGCAAGGGTCAAAACTGTGCTATCCAGAAGTAGATATATGGAGCTTGGAAGGCCAAATATATCAGTGGAACACAAATCAATAACAGATACTAATGCTGAATAAATGTCCAAAGCACTGGTCCTAGTTGCTGGCCTAAATGTGTCCTATATCAGTGTTAGGATATGATGAACAAGGAATCACGGCCAGAAAGTAAGCGAAGACAGCAACAAAGATGGCCAGGGAATGATAAACATAATTCAGCATAAGCACAAAACAAATGAAGCTCTGTCACCTAAAACTGTGCTCTGTCCAGTTTTTCTCTCTTTTTTTCCTTTTTTTTGGCCATGGATAGCACTTTTCTCTCTCTTCTCTACTAAGCCGAAATTTTTCTTTTTTGTGTCTTTTTAATTTTATTTTTTTCACAGAGCAGAGCACAGAAATAGAAACCACACAAAGTTTCAACTCAATCCGATGTAAGGTGTGGTGCTGTTGAAACTTTGTGTGGTTCCTATTTCTGTGCTCTGCTCTGTGAAAAAAATAAAATTAAAAAGACACAAAAAAGAAAAATTTCGGCTTAGTAGAGAAGAGAGAGAAAAGTGCTATCCGTGGCCAAAAAAAAGGAAAAAAAAGAGAGAAAAACCGGACAGAGCACAGTTTTAGGTGACAGAGCTTCATTTGTTTTGTGCTTATGCTGAATTAAGTTTCTCATTCCCTGGCCATCTTTGTTGCTGTCTTCGCTTACTTTCTGGTCGTGATTCCTTGTTCATCATATCCTAACACTGATATAGGACACATTTAGGCCAGCAACTAGGACCAGTGCTTTGGACATTTATTCAGCATTAGTATCTGTTATTGATTTGTGTTCCACTGATATATTTGGCCTTCCAAGCTCCATATATCTACTTCTGGATAGCACAGTTTTGACCCTTGCAATCGTACCCACGCTCGACATGGTATCACGAACCAGCCACCGGTTGTACCACCTGCTGCTTTGTAAGAACACTTGTAAGAGCTTGGTAAGCCACTTCCTTTGCGAGTTCCCCCTGCCCTTCATTTGTAGTTGATAGGGGTAATCCTTTTGTTTTCCCTGTGTTTTCACTAACCATGGCAGGAGACAAAGGAGACGAGACACCAGTCGATTTCAACGAGTGTGTTAGTCGCGGCCATCTACAAGCTGCGCTCGACAAACAAAATGCTTCAATCACTGATCTCGGCGCGAGAATGGACACCATCGTCGCCGCCATTGCCAAGTTGAACACCACGGAAGGCATTGAGCGGGTGGAGCGGCGGTTGGCTGACCTCACTGGTCGGATGGACACATTGGAGGCACGCCTGCCACCTATCAATGATGGCCATCGTCCTGATGATGACACAGTGTAAGATGCGGATGGCAACATTGACTCGCGCCCGACAATTGAATTTACAGGTGAGCTCGTTCCTAAGTACTTCTTTTTGTTCACTTGAGAATCGATTGCTTCCTAATGATTTAATTATGATTAGGAACCATGGAGAGGAGCTAGAAGTACTTGGAGAAGGACTACGAGGCGCACAAGTCCAGCAAGGGCGGTCGAATCATGTTGGAGGCCCAACTCAAACCGACTTCGAATCCAATTCGGAGTCCAGGACCAGGCCGCACTAAAATGGACGCCTAGATCGCATCCAGACTCTGTTTTGGATGTTCTACATATGTATGGAAAGCTGAGAAGACTACCTTTCCAATGGCTCTGGTCCTATGTCAAAATTCCTTCTGAGTCAACGGGAATCTTTGAAACAAGTGGGCGTTTAGAATCTGTCAGGGTGCTGCGTCACCGTCTTTTGGGCCGATCGGCTTCGTATCGTGTTGGAGCCCATTAGGGGCGCATCCAGGGGTTTTGCACGCCCCTCACTCCTTTATATCCAGCCACCACCCCCACCATTAGGGTTTGGGTTTTGCTTAGATTAATTCCGTCTTTGAACAGTTTCGCCGTTCATCGGTTTGTGAGACCCCAACTTTTCGAGTGCTACATCAATACATCCGCAATTCAGTTGTGTTCTTCCTTGTTCTTGCTTGTGTTCTTCGATTCGCAGGCAAGGAATAGCCTTCTTGGCGAGGTCAACCGGGCCGCGCACGGTTGATAACCTGAGGAGACGTGGTGCTGCGATTGCGGGGTTCGGAACGTGTCGTCCGGAAGCCGGATCGATTTGTATCGCGCCTCCACCAAATCGAACATATCCAGAACCTGTTAGAAGATCGGGACCCCTTCCCCATCAGTGTGGGTAGCCAGCTGCTAGGCGTTCAGAAGGAGAACATCCCGCACAACCTATGAGACCTGCCGCAAGCGGGCCAAGCTCATAGGGGTGAGATGATGGAAGGGGCGAGGTACTTTGAACGGTTACTGTGAGGGTTGGCTCAACTGCACAACTAAGGAATTGTGCGGGGCAACGAGTAAACTGTCTCTTGTGGGTAAAGTGTGCAAACTCTGCAGAATCAAAACTATTCGAATAGTCGTGCCCACGGTCAAGGGCGGACATGGGAACTTAACCAGATATAGTTCTATTTCAAAAAAAAACTTTGTGGGTGGAAATGGAAAAGTGGAGGGCAGTGGAAAGCCCTGATTTGAGTTGTCCTGGGTGTCGTCCCAGTGGTAATGTAAGTGGTTATAACGCTGAAATGTTAGCATATGGTGCAGATGCCTTGTAATGGTGGATGGAATCTGGATCGCTATTATTATTGCATTCCTTTATGCATTATGTTTTTGTGCAAATCTGCTAGGTCTTAGGAAATTTTTATTTATTGTATTTTTAAATAATGATGGCACTTCTCACAAAATAAAAGGTCAGGAAAAATAGATGGAGTTGTAAGAAAAGAAGATGGTTGTTGGGTTAACCGCATAAAGTTATTGGCGGATTCATGTCAGTTATAGTGGTGAAAATGATAGTGTAGATTCTGGGAGAAATAAATTGGTAGAGCCTAAAGGAATATATAGGCTAGATAGATGATTTAAATGCTTTTCAAAGATTTAGGGAGTGCAAAGGTAATTGCTGGATTACTACACTGATGATTAATATAAATTCTGGGAAGATATTGGCGATAATGGGAATTAATAGGATTGGATTAAATACTAGATGGATGAATTGAATTTCTGAGAATATTGGAGGATTCATAACAATTAGTGGATTATAATCTTGATAAAGTGTATTCTCGGTGGATGTAGTCGTAGATTTGATCATTGATGTTTTTGGAGGAGGTATACTTGTGGATTAGTTAGTGATAGATAATGGTAAATCAGATTGATTATTGGAAGAATGAATTATGGTTTTTGGATCAATAACAAAAGGATTGAATACGAATGATTTCGGTGGATTTAAAAGCAATGGTGTTAGTTAATCATTGGAATTTAGAAATGAAGAGTAGATGATTAACAACCACAAGATTGGATGGTTAGGAATTTAGAATACAAAAGGTATTGGCAGATCTAAAATAAAGGATGACATTCACTGCTTGGAGTCTTAGGAAGCAATTGATCGGTGGATTATATAAATTATGATACCCGCTTGTTGTGGTTACAGACCAAACAGAGAGAGAGAGAGATCGTAGTGGAGAGTTGGGAGAGAGTGATCGTAATGGCTTGGGTCCCCCCATGGCCTGTATTCCATATATATATACACATGGGGAGTGCTTTTACAATTATACCTTTACATCTGAGTATCCCCTTTAGGGGCACTTATGTCATTACACATGGCCTATTCTGGGCCTTATAACCTTCTACCAGGCCTGTTGGGATTAGGTGGGGGCCACCCCTACAACAGGAGCCTCTCATGGTGAAGGGCTTCACAGGGCCGAAGCCATGTTGCCGAGTCCTTTGGCCCCCTCCGTCCCTGCGGCCTGTGAACTTTTTTGAACTTAACCGGGGGCTGAGGCCGTAGCTGAACCCGATGCCTGGATTGGTGGTTGAGGTAGATGCGCGAGCGCTCCGTCCCGAGCTGGCACCTGATCGAAGCACGCGCGCGCGCTCCGTCCCCTACCCTTCGAGCGGGTGGCAACGGAGCTGACACCTAGTTGAAGTAGGCACGCGCGCGCGCTCCTCCCCCCCTGCCGTGGCGGGATCGGGGTTGCTCGGGCCGAGTCGGAGGCGTTGCGCTGGCATAGGTAGGCGTAGCGGGCCCCTGAGTCGTCGCACATGCGTCAAGTGATAGCGGACGCGCTGCGACGCTCCTTCTTCCGGCCGTCCACGTGGCGAAGTGTGCTTGGCGCGGTGCAGGCCTTGAGGCATCGTGGCCATCTTAATGTGGCGACAGACTTCCGGTGGTTAGACTTCCGCCAGTTGGACTTCCGCCGGTTGGCTCCCCCGCCGATTGGACTTCTGCCGGTTGGACTTCCGCCGGTTGGCTCCCCCGGTGATGGGGTATATATACGGCGCTGGTGCGACGTTGTTCCTGCATCGTGTCCTTGGATAGATGCTGCTCCCCTAAAATGGGCCCCTTCCGTGCATCGACCTTCCCTAGCGACGCTGAGCAGCTTGGGGGATGTTGATGTACAGATTGAGGTCCATTTTTCTTGGGAGCTTGGTTAGCGTCGGTTATCGGTAGCCAGCCGCGCTTCCTGCCCTCATGCTGCATTTCTGCATACGACGGCGAGGTTTGCCCTGCTCTCCTAAACAGACCTACCTTCAGTCGGGGTTCCTGATGGAGCCCGTCCGCATTACTTTGAAAAAATGTTAATGCACTGAAGGTGGCCTGTTAAGGAGAACAAGCCAAACTTTGCACAACATGACCTTTGCTTCTGCCATGTGTGGGAGGCGCCAACGGGCGAGTTCGTGTGCGCGGGTCCGTTCCTCGAAGCCAG
This sequence comes from Dendrocalamus latiflorus, assembly GCA_017311315.1. Classification (NCBI taxonomy): domain Eukaryota; kingdom Viridiplantae; phylum Streptophyta; class Magnoliopsida; order Poales; family Poaceae; genus Dendrocalamus; species Dendrocalamus latiflorus. The sequence goes on from CM029611.1 coordinate 22,642,388, forward strand.
GGTCCAGGCCGAAGCCGCGGCTGCGGCCAAGTTGGTGTGGCGATCGAGGAGACGGCCTCCTACGCGCGCGTCGTGCTCCCGTATGAAGATGGCAAGGTTTGACCTGTTCTCGTAGACAGATATGCTTGAGTTCATATGCATCCGCTGATTGTGCCAACTGGCACTATTATCAAGGAACATTGATGTACTGAAGCTTATCTGTCTATGAGAACCCGTCAAAACCTGCCGCACATCCTCCCTTGCCTTCCCAAAATACGGAAGATCCAGGTGCCTGAACCCTTGCCGGTTTAGGTCATGAGGTTGTCGCGCGGGCCTTGGCGCCGAAGTGGCCGCGCGCGCGCTCTGTCCTGTACCCTTCGAACGGGTGGAAGCGGAGCTGGCGCCTAGCCGAAGTAGACGCGCACACGCTCCGTCCCCTACCCTTCGAACGGGTGGCAGCGGAGCTGGCGCCTAGCCGAAGTAGACGCGCGTGCGCTCCGTCCCCTACCCTTCGAACGGGTGGCAGCGGAGCTGGCGCCTAGCCGAAGTAGACGCGCGCGCGCTCCGTCCCCTACCCTTCGAACGGGTGGCAGCGGAGCTGGCGCCTAGCCGAAGTAGACGCGCGCGCGCTCCGTCCCTACCCTTCGAACGGGTGGCAGCGGAGCTGGCGCCTAGCCGAAGTAGACGCGCGCGCGCTCCGTCCCTACCCTTCCAACGGGTAACAGCGGAGCTGGCGCCTAGCCGAAGTAGACGCGCGCGCGCGCTCTGTCCCCTACCCTTCGAACGGGTGGCAGCGGAGCTGGCGCCTAGCCGAAGTAGACGCACGCACGCTCCGTCCCCTACCCTTCGAACGGGTGCCAGCGGTGCAGGCGCCTAGCCGAAGTAGACGCGCGATCCTTGAAGCCGAGGCCGGGACTGGAGCCTGTCGCGGCAGAGGCTCAGCGGTGATTCTGAGTTGCAACTTCGCATCACGAACACCGCCACGCGTGCGGTGATTGCGATCTCACGATGCGGTAATGCGCTGTAAAGGTTCCTGGAATCGCGCCGGCCCGCGGTTTGCTAGAGCTAGGTTGTCGTACCGTGCAACTCGCCTCGGCACGTGTAGGGCACGCGGCAGCTTGTAACCGGTGCGCGGCGGGATGTGAGCGGTTGCGTGATTGCAGCTGCTCGCCCCTTCCTTAGGGAAGGGGGACACGGGGCGGTCGGGGAATTACGCGGCATCGAAGCTGTTGTGCTCCCGTGGCCCATTAATGCGCTTTTAATGGCAGTTGAAGTCGTGTTGATGCCAAGCCTTGCGTGCTCTAGCTATCTCGTGCGGGGTTTGCCACGCGGCGGGAGGCCATTGGAGCGTCGTGCTCTGACGGTCCTTCCCGCCGTGGTTGCGCCTCTCCGTCTTCGGTTATGGGGGATTGTGCGGGACAGACCTCTGTGCGACTGCGGTTGCGTCCCACATGCGGACCGTCGCAACGTTTCAGGATCGGGGCGAGGTGGCTTGAAATAGCCCTCGTAACCGCGCCCCCGCAGTTCTACGCCCCCTTCTCACTTGCATCGCCTTCTATATTCCCGTAGTATTCTCCTTTTGCGAGAGGTGATGGCATCTGGCGGCAGGTGTAGCCAAGCGGCCGGTGCCTGCGGCATCCGCCGGCGGTCTTCGCCGCTAGAGGTGAAATACACGCTCAGCGAACGCGACCCGGCGGTGGCGGAGAAGCGGTGGCTGGCGGCGAAGGAAGGCTCATTTTCCGGCGAGTTGGGCCCCTCGCTCGTGACCGAGAAGACGATCCAGGGGCTACTGCGCGCGGGGAGGCTGTCCGAGCGCCAGGCGGTGCGATTACCCGCCGCCGACGAGACGGAACCATGCCCCGAGGAGTCGGAGGCAGTCGTGTTCAACGCCTTCTTCGACGCAGGGCTCCGCATCCCGGCGGCGGCGATTGTGGGCGACGTGCTGTGGACCTTCGGGCTGGAGTTAGCGCAACTGACTCCGAACGCCGTGGCCCAGCTGGCGGTGTATAGTTGTGCCTTGCGCTCGGGAGCGTGCTGGCCCAGTGCTTCGTTATTTGCCTACCTGCACGAGGCACGATGCCAGCCCAAGGAGCAGAAGGACGGGACACTATCGAGCTTCGGCAGCGTCACCTTTATTCTCCGGTCGACCTGCGGTAAGCTCTTCCCTGTGAACTCCACTCGCGGGAAGTGGGAGTCGCACTAGATGAAACGGTGGTTCTATCACCGTGTGGCGAGTGGGAGCGGCCTCGAGTGTACGGGCCGGCCGATCGCGTTTAAGACCTCGCCCGGCCGGACACTTGACGACGAGGACAGGCGGAGGGCCCGGCGGCTCGTAGGCGTGGCCGCCCACTTTAACATGCGCGACCTCACCGAAGAGTACACGATGTACGGCGTGGCGCCGCTCGCCTACGACTGGCATCTCGCCGCCGAGAAGCGCCGAGACGACAACGTTCTGCCGCGGATTTGTGTGCTGTCGGCGCCCTCCGGTCCTCGTAAGCCTCCACCATACCTCCCCTTGGCTCGCGCAAAGTGCATTACCTTTTGATGCTGTCTCGTGCGTTGTTTTAGGGATTCGCCTAGAGGATGCGAGCAGGCCACGCGTGTATTCCTTGGGCCGTATACCGGCAGGGAGCATGAGCAGCGCGCGTCCGCTACTGCCGAGGCGGGGCTGGGGCGGATAAATTGTGTGTGCCCGAGGAGGAAGGCGCACCAAGACGACGGAGCATCGAGGAGGAAGGCGCCGTCTCGCAAGAGGGGCCGAGGCGGAGCGTCTGCCGCACTTGATGTAACGGCTGCCACTGCTGCTGCCAGCGATCCCGAGGGCGCGGCAGACGCGGAGTCGGATTCGGCGAGGTACATCGACTCGGGCTTGGATGGCGCGGACGCCGGGGGCGAAGGATCTTCGGCGGATGCCCTGGACGGCGGGCTCGCCACGAGCAGCCGGAGAGGAGAAGTCTCGTCACTCGTGGCAATCGTTGAGACAGGATTCGAGAGGACCGGCGGTGCTGAGGTGGAGCCTTCAGCCGTGGCCGCCATAACGCCGGAGACGTCCTCTGTGGGGGCGCACAGAGCTGGGTCTTCACCAGCAGCAGCGGCCGAAACCGAGTTGCCCCCCACAGAGGTTGCCACGGAGGGGGCTTCGCCTCTGGGTGCTGCAGCCGCGGGGGCCTCTCCGGCAGTGGTTGCTGGGGTGGCGTCGTCGCCCCTAGCTTCGGCTAAGCGGCCGTGTCTGCGACCGGAGCTCCAACGGACATCGAGGGGATTCGTCGTGGCGACGGGCATCGGAAGCTTGTGGGACTCCAATGCATATGCGGAAGTTCCTGTGGCGCGCGCTCCCTCTGCCCCCCAGGCCACGCCGTCCGCCGCGCAGGAACGGTCGGCGCCGGCCTCGCACGCGGAGGCTTCTGTTCTCGGCGGGACCACGCCTTCCGCGGGGACTAGCGCTACCGTTACTCCGCCTGGTACTAGGGGGCGGGCCCCCGGAGCCCTCCTTCCACTACCGAAGGTAAGGTGGTTTGGCTTCCCTGGTGTTTTGTTCATTGCACCTTGCGGTGCTCACCTGCGTCCCTGTCTGCAGCATCGCTTATTCCGGAGGAGCCTTTGGCGGAACACGAGGGTCCTGGTGCCGGCGGCGCGAGCATCGCGCGCCTCAGTCCATCGGACTTTGTTCCCCCATCTGAGACACTGAGGGCGTGGCATGGGATCGTGGATGACGCGGCCGCCAGCGTCAGCCAGCAGGCGCTTCATACCTACGGGGTGGAGTGTCTCGGGGATGCCTTCGAGGTGTCAGGGGTGAGGGTAAGTGCTTACTTATGCGACAATGCTTGGCTATGCTGAGCTTGCTAAGTCGTTTTGCCCTACAGACACTGGTGCTGGGGCAGGCCCTGCAAACGGCTTATGTTCATGCGCAAAGGGCGCTCGAAGATACACTGCGGGTCGTCGAGGAGGAGCTACGCGAAACCACGGGAGCCCGTTCTGCCCAGGATGCCCGCATCTGCCAGCTGGAAGCGGAGTGCGCTGAGGTGAAGGCGCACGCCGAGGGACTCGCCGCCTCGGTGCGGGAGTCGGCCGTGGAGGTGATGCGGCCGGAGTTCGCGGCAGAGTGGGACGACCTTCTGCAACAAGTCACCTCGCTAGAAAAGGAAAAAGGCGAACTCGCCTTAACTCTAGCGGAGCGTGACCGGACACTTGGCGAGGCTTCGGTAGTTGCATGGGATGTCATGCAAACGCTGGAGAGCCATCTCCAGGGGCTTGTGGCCAAAGTGCCGGACCACACCTTCGGGCCGGAGGAGCTGTCGCGGACCCTTCGTTGGATCAAAGATGCCGCCGACGCTGCGCGTGGTGCCGCGACGACCTTCGGCAACCACTGTGCCTACGTGGCGTCATGTATGGTGTGCGCGCTCCTATGGCACCGTGGTTGCACGCACATCGCCGGGCTGGAGGACCCCCATCTGGAGATGCCCGGCGGGGCTAGAGTAATGTCCGGCGCCGTCCGCGCCGTTCGTCGCTCCATAAAGTACTTCTACGAGCGGATCTGGGACTACGCCGGGGTGGCCGCTGCACAGGTCGATCTCCGAAAGTCCCTTTACGGGGAGGGGAGCCTCGGCCAATTTCTGGACGGGGTCCCCCGACGCGACGAGGACGGCGCTGGGACCTCTGAAGGCGCCAAGAACTCGCAGGTGCGACGCCGAGGTGGCTAGGTGTAGGCGTGCGTTGTAATGTCCGCCCCTTTTTGTGAATAAAAGGCGCGCTTGTTCTACGAACTGACTATTTGACCTGTGCCCCGGGCAGCTTCCTTGCTGGGGACGACTGCTTGCGTCCGACCTTGCAACCCGGCGGCGCCTTTGACGCTGGCAAAGGGCCGAGGAGTCGCTAAAATTTTGGGCGGGCCGATCTTCTTCGGGCGAAGTCCCGGCCTTAGCGTGCGTTAAGGACGAGCCCGCCGAATAATGGCTTATAGATGCAGATATGCTGGCGGGCCTCTGTACTTGTAAAATTTTCCCGATGTATACATCTGCTGGCAATTAGGATATGCGCGGCGCGCTGTGCTTCGGGTGGTCTGACAGTAGTTGTGCGGGGGCCCCGCCTGCCTAGCCGAAGTGGGCACGCGAGCACTCTCGGGGCCTTGTTCCTCGGCGGAGGCTAACCTCGACGCTACAACTTCTTTAGAGTTCGTAGACTGGCGCGTGCAGAGGCGGACCTCGACGCTACGACATGTTTAGAGTCCGTAGACTGGCGCGTGCCGAGGCGGACCTCGACGCTACGCCTTGTTTAGAGTCCGTAGACTGGCGCGTGCGAAGGCGGACCTCGGCGCTACGACTTGTGCGGAGCCGGACATCGACGCTACGACTTGTTTAGAGTCCGTAGACTGGCGCGTGCGGAGGCGGACCTCGACGCTACGACTTGTTTAGAGTCCGTAGACTGGCGCGTGCGGAGGCGAACCTCGAGGCTACGACTTGTTTAGAGTCCGTAGACTGGCGTGTGGGGAGGCGAACCTCGACGCTACGACTTGTTTAGAGTCCGTAGACTGGCGCGTGCGGAGGCGGACCTCGACGCTACGACTTGTTTAGAGTCCGTAGACTGGCGCGTGCGGAGGCGGACCTCGACGCTACAACTTGTTTAGAGTCCGTAGACTGGCGCGTGCGGAGGCGACCTCGACGATACGACTTGTTTAGAGTCCGTAGACTGGCGCGTGCGGAGGCGGATCTCGACGCTACGACTTGTTTAGAGTCCGTAGACTGGCGCGTGCGGAGGCGGAAGTGCGCGCACGCTCCGTTCCCCTACCCTCTAGGGCGGGGGTAGCCTTTGGTGTACCTCGCGCTTCGCGTGCGCCCTTCCTGAGGGCAGCCTCTGACTCGCTATGTCGCCCCCTTGGAGCTCTTGGGATTGGACTTCGGTGGCGCACCTCGCGTTCACCTCCCGTGGTGCGCGAAGGCGAGCCTCGACGCTGTGTCGTGATGCGCGATTGATGTCCATGCCCTCCTTGCGTTCCGCGGAATGCACCGAGAGCACCCGCGCTTTATCTATACTCCGTAGAGTGCGTGGGGTCGACATCCACGTCATATTTATACTCCGGAGAGTACGCACAGGGATGAAGTCCCTGGCATGCGCGGGGTTCGCGTCTTGTTTATACTCAGTAGAGTGCGTGGGGTCGACATCCACGTCATATTTATACTCCGGAGAGTACGCACAGGGACGAAGTCCCTGGCGTGCGCGGGGTTCGCGTCCTGTTTATACTCAGTAGAGTGCGCAGGGAAAACATCCGCGTCTTATTTATACTCCGTAGAGTGCGTGGGGTCGACATCCACGTCATATTTATACTCCGGAGAGTACGCACAGGGACGAAGTCCCTAGCGTGCGCGGGGTTTGCGTCTTGTTTATACTCAGTAGAGTGCAGAGGGAAAACATCCGCGTCTTATTTATACTCCGTAGAGTGCGTGCAGAGGCGTCCCCCCACACGTCTTTGTTTATACTCATGCCCGTGTCTTTGACGGAGAGTGCACACGCAAACGTGCATCTTTGTTTATACTCATGCCCGTGTCTTTGACGGAGAGTGCACACGCAAACGTGCGTCTTTGGTTTATACTCATACCCGTACCCCTGGCTACGGAGAGTGCACACGCGAACGTGCGTCTTTGGTTTATACTCATACCCGTACCCCTGGCTACAGAGAGTGCACACGCGAACATGCATCTTTGGTTTATACCTCTGGAGTACGCGCGTAGGCGAAGCCTCCGCGCGCTCTCGCCGCGTATTTTTGCACAATGATAACAGGTGGCGACAAATGGAACTTTATTTCATTCCCGTTTGCGCGGGTAAGCGATTACACGTGGCGGAGGTACTAACCACTTGTCTCTAGCGCGGCCGGAGCCTCTAGTAGTTGCGGTAGCTATAGGGCTTGCCGAGCCGTCCCCGGATGACGCCGTGGGTCCCCGCGCTGTGGTGCCGATTCTAAGTGTGCCGCTGGTCGCCGCGACGGGGATATCTGGTGCCGTGCTCAATGCGCTGGGCCATGTCCTGGTCGCCGCAAATGGTAATGATGGCCCGCGGCCCCAGGAGCTTCATGCATAAATAGTCGTGATGCGGTACCGCCCCGAAGGAGTTGAGGACCGAACGCCCCAGTATGGCATTGTAAGGGTATGGGAGATTGACGACGTCGAATATGGCATCTTCGACCCTTGCATTGTCATCCTGGCCGAAGGAGACCTGAAGGCATATTTGGCTGAGCGCCCGTAGTGGTTGTCCTCCGAAGCCTTGCAACGGGACTCCCGATGGGCTGAGGCGGCTTCGGGGGATCCCCATCTGGTCGAAGGCTGCCGCAAACAGAATGTTCGCGGAGCTACCACCGTCGACTAGGGCACGTCCCACGTCGCATCCCGGTATTACGACCCAGACGACCAGGGGGTCCTGGTGAGGAAGCTCCACGCCTTGGGCATCGGCGGGGATGAACGTGACCTCATGCTGTGCCCAGTCCGGCGGTGTCTGTGCTGGATATGCCGCCACGTGGTGTAGCCTCCGTACGTAGGCCTTCCGCTGCCGTGCTGAGGCAAACTCAAACGAGGAGCCTCCGGAGATGACGTTGATAACCCTGCGGTGGGTGGCCTCCGGAGCCTGTAGCTGCAGAAAGCCCTCCTGAGGCTGCTGCACATGGGCCTGAATCCGCAGAGGACCCTCGTGGGGCTGCGTCCCTTGTGCCTGGATGTGCACAGGGGCTTCGTATGGGTGCTGTGCGTGGGCCACCACGGGCGGGCGTGCTTCCAGGTTCCTATCCCTAGTGACGCTCTCGCGGAGCGCCGCGATAGAGGTGCACGTGCGCGTGTCATGGTTGCCACGACCGTGGACTGCGCACCACAGCCCCTGGTGTTGGTCGTCGTATTCTCCACGGCCTCTATCGTCGCGGCCACGGCCGCGCCCCCGGCCTCGGCGCCCCCGACCGCCCCGACCTGTGGGAGCGCTTTCTTCGGAACCGCATTCGATGTCGAGGACATATCGGCCCCGCCTCGACTTCTGCTGGCCACGCTTGGGCCTATCAGACAGCTCGTGCGGGGCATCCTTGCGCTCAGGCGCGTCCTTAGACGACTCCGGCTTACGTTTTCCCTTCGAAGGACCGTCCTCCGGCGGATCTTCGGTTTGGTGTCGGAGTCGTCGCCTTGTCGTCGCCGTGCGTCTTCTTCCGCCCTGGCGTATTCCTCCATTTTGTCAAAGAGCTTCGTAACTGTCTTGATTGGCTTCCGTGCGTTATACTCAGCCATCGGGCCCAGGCGAAGGCCCTGTATAGCTGCATTAACGACGGTGGTTTCGTTAACGTCTTTGACTTGGCAACGTATCTTTGCGAAGTGCTTGAAATAGTCCCGGAGCTTCTCCGAAGGTTTCTGCTTCACGGCAGAGAGCTGATCCGCGCCGACCCGCTCAACATAATTTCCTTGAAAGTTGTTGTGAAGGCGGTCGCGGATCTGCACCCACGCGTAGATGGAGTTTGGCTCTATGGTAAAAAACCAGGAAAGCACCACTCCATGCAACGCAAGGGGGAGTCCCTTCGCCTTTGTGGTGTCATCTCCGCCCATGGCCTCGATTGCGGTTTTGTATACGCGCACGAACTCGCGGGGGTCCGTGTCGCCTTTATAGGGCTCGATGACACTAGGGAATTTGAAGTCTTCGGGCCACGCCGCCTGCTGTAGCCCTGCCGAAAGTGGGACTCTGGATCGACGCGTCACAGCGGCACGCGGTTGGATGTGGGGGCGTCGCGGCTGTCCGCCCTTTCCGGCGTGGGCTCTGGTGCGACCACCGGCGTGGCCTGCTGGCTCCGAGCCTCTTGTATGTCTCGGACAGCCCCACGAAGATCCCCTAACTCCTGCTGGAACACTTTGAGGGCCGCCAACAGGGCGCTTTCCACCACCTGCGCGGGTAGAACCGCCGGCGCGCCTAGCGGGCGGGTCGGCACGGGTATGATCGCCTCGCAAGCTCCCGAGCTCCCGGTCGCGCCGTTGTGGCTACCTCCAACCGCCCGGTCCGCGCTGTCGGCGAGCGTTGCGGTGAGGGCGGCGAGGCTAGTTGCTGTCGCGCCGGCGTGGTCGGTCGTCGCAGCAGCGCCATTGACGGGGTTGGCCGTCGCAGCGCCAGTGGCAGGGTCGGTTGTCGCAGCAGCGCCATTGGCGGGGTTGGCCGTTGCAGCGCCGGTGGCGGGGTTGGTCGTTGCAGCGGCGGTGGCGGGGTCGGTCGTCGCAGCGCCAGTGGCGGGGTCGATCGTCGCAGCAACGCCGGTGGCGGGGTTAGTTGTCGCAGCGTGAGCGTCGACGTCTAGGACCACCGCGCCTGCGTCGTCACCCGCGCCCGCGACCATGTAGAGAAGGGTGACATCGTGCTCCAGTTTGTGGAGAGTGACCACCAGTTGGCTGATATCTTTACCAAGCCTTTGGATAGCTCTAAGTTTTCAGCTCTGCGGGGAAAGCTTGGGGTGGTCTGTCCTTATGGGCTGCTGTGAGGGGGAGTTTGTGCCTTACTGCTTTATTATATTAATTATGCTCTTGCTCCTTTCTGTTGCATTGCATTTTGGGTGCATTCGGATAGTCCTTCTAGCATAGGTTAGAGTGGTCATCTTGTCTAGCATTTAGACTTCTTGCTCTTATCTTGTGACTCTAGGATGCTGCTTGTTAGCTGTCTCTCTTCTCTCTAGGTTGAGCTTACTCACTTCTTGTGGGTTCTAGTGAGGGTTGGGCCACCCTCGGGTAGACAGGGTACGTGTTTGCTCCCTAGGTTGTTGGTAGACCAGCTGATAGTCCTCGAGTCATATGGGGTAGATGAGAGTCAGTCTGAGCCATAGTATCCTCTATATCTTATCTATGCTTTAAGGACTGCCCTTTTGGTTTTTCTTGCCAGCTTCTCATATTTACTGCTTTGGTTCAGGGGGAGTTCATTTGGGAGCTTCTGGAGCTTAATATTAACCATGACTCTACTTGAACTAAAAGTTGCATCTCATGTTGAGGGGGAGGTGGATTTTCTGCATTTGCATTTTCAGCATTGTAATATTAACTCTTAATATTAACTGCATTGAGCCCTGATTATTATTCTGTTATGACATGCTTACAATGCACTACACCTTGTGCTTATTTGCTAGATTTATCATGACTTCATATGTGTAGACTAGCCTTTGCCACGATAAGTTAATTAAAATTGCTCAACTTGAACTAAAACATGTCATGTTAGCACTTGAGATTAGTCTTTCTTGAGCTATCCGTTTATGATTCATGTCATGTCAAATAGGCTAAGCTGAGCGTTGAATCTCTATTGAGCCTTAGATTGAGCTATTTTCGTCTCTTGTTGATGCATGAGTTAGTACACCATGTTAAAATGCAAAAAGATCTCTTTTGTGCGAAAAAACTGATCTCACCAATTCTTTCTCATGAGACAGCTTGCCATTGCACTAGGCATGAACTCATGGGGAGTTTTGGATGACTTAGACTATCTTCTTAAGCTTCTTGCTTGGAGTAGTCGCATAAGGCTTGAGATCTAGCACATAACAAAAAATTGGGTTGGAAACGACATGTGCTTTTAAAAGACGATGTTTTATGTGCTCAATTTGCTTAAGCTACACAAAGAACCAAGTACTTCAACTAATGTTTCATTCTTGAGAATGTAGCACTCTATTTGGACGCAATACTAGATTCTTGGTTCTGTTTAGCTTATTGACATGGCCTGCATCATCCTTGGATATCTCTAGCTAGACTTTGCTTCTTGATGACTTGACATGATCACATCATAATCTACATTTCAGATTGTCATCTATGTGTTCTAGCTAGAATATACATATCTTGTCATGATCGAGATAGCCTCTTGTTGAGTTATGGCACGGTGTAATTTCTTATGGTCATTATGGATAATTCTCATGGCTCTAAATGCTTAGAATAATCAAACTTCAGCCATTTCATCCATGACTTGTTCTCTTCCTTGCATCCTTGATGTGTTTATTGCCCAAAGGGGGAGAATAGCGGTAGAAAAAGCCATTTTCAGGAGCTTTGACTTCTTTCTTGCATCAGCATCATTTCTCTTTCCTTTGGACCATGTTTGACTTCTTTCTTGCATTTCAAAACTCAACTTTGTGCTTTTTCGGTGTTTGTCAATATACTCATCAAGGGGGAGATTGAGAGACCATGTGGTCGTGACTCCATGTGAGTGATGAGTAATTGACAAAGGTTTAGGATAGTCGAGTTTGGATTGTGTGGTCGGACCATGTCGTTGCGCGGTGCAACGGGCTCGGTCGGACTTGGTCAAACTTGGTCGTATGGGATTAGGATGCATATTCCGATGATTCGACAGGTTTGGACTTCATATATGGTAAGTATGATGGTATTTACGCTTTCATGTATCGAGCGGTGCTATTTGACGTGTTTCTTGTATGTGTGACTGCAGGACGTCGAGGCGGAGTCGTGGCGAGACACGTGGACCGGACTAGGCGCAGGTGGCGCTGAGGTCAGAACAGTCAGGAGGTGTCGAAGACGACGTGGACTTGAGGTGGTTGCGAGGCGTGCAAGACAAGGAGCGCGGAAGCTTCCCGGAAGGTGCAGGAGGGGCGAATCGGGAATTTCGCGAGGCTGCACAAGTGGGAGACGGTTCCGTTCGGGTATAGCAGGCGTAACGGGTTGGAGACCCGTTAGCCAAGGCTATAAATAGGTGGAGGGGCTGCATGCCCTCAACATGGATTCTAGAGAGAATTAGGGTTTCATTTGAGTCAAAAGAGGCTTTGGAGGTTGTTTTCTCCTTTGCTCTTTAGTGGGTGAGAGTGGTTGGAGAGGCAGAGAGTGTCCCCTGGTTGTCTCCTTGTAGTGTTCTGAGTGTGTGTTCCTCCCAAGAACCATGTAGTTCTTGGTGTTCTTGAGGATTGAGAGGGAGAGGAGGAGCTGTGTCTACTTGTAATCATTCCTCATGTCCTAATGTCCATGCGTATCGGGACTCCTTGTAATCCTTTTGCTTCAATGATTGAAATCTGAAATTTCCTCTCGTGCACTTTTCTGTTCTTCGTTTCTCTTGTGAGTAATTTCTTGATTTTCTGTTTTTTGAGTTCTTGATTGTTGGGAAGGCCCAAAATGGGTTGCTCTTTGATGGGATAGTGCCTCAAGATCATTTGATCAAGTTTCCCTAGAGCAAACCTCTTTTAATCTCAGATTTGGTGTCTTGCCTTCCTCTGTTCTTCTTTTGCATTTCTAGGGTTTTGAGGCTTGTTGTGTTTCCCTTGAGGAAATGGCCTGAAATTTGATCTGAAGAGTCCTATGGCTACTGCTAACTTATCCGCAAAATCTCTTGGCCATAGGATCAAAGGTTGGGAAGCAATTTGATTTTTGGCTCGGGTCGTGCAAGCTTTCAGATTTTTACCCATAATCTGAAATTTTTGTTTCTTGGTTTGATTCTCTTGTTTCCCAAGGTCTCCTTACTATTTAGCATGTTGTAGTAAGGTCTTGGTTCAAAAAGATTGAGAGCAAACCTTCAATTTAGCCAAAAACCCGAAATCTCAAAGTTTCAGCCTGAATTTTCTGCTGGTTGTCCCTGTCGTGCGGTACTACCGTTCAGTACCCCGGTACTACCGCCCCAGTGGTACTACCGTGGATAGCACTCCGGTACTACCGCTTGAGGCCAGAATTTTCCTGATTTGATTTTTCTCGCTTGCTGGTATCTGTATTTGTGTTTTTCCTGCTGCTGGGGTGTCTTGTGAGCACTGGTCTTCTACCTTCATAGCTCCCATAGCTATTGGAGAAGAAGATACTTGTTGGGGGCGATTTTTAAAAGATCGACATTCACCCCCCCTCTGTCGCCATTTCGGTCCTACATTTTTATACTCCGGAGAGTGCGTGGGATCTTCATCCACGTCTTATTTATACTCCGAAGAGTACGCACTGGGGCAACGACCATGCGTGCGCGGGGTTCGCGTCTTGTTTATACTTCATAGACTGCGCAGGGATAGCATCTGCATCTTTTTTATACTCCAGAGAGTGCGTGCGGAGGCGGACCTCGACGCTACATCTTATTTATACTCCGTAGAGTGCGTGCGTAGGCGGACCTCGACGCTACGTCTTATTTATACTCCGTAGAGTGCGTGCGGAGGCGTCCCCCCGCTCGTCTTGGTTTATACTCATACTTGTATCTTTGACAGAGAGTGCGCGCGCGAACGCGTGTCTTTGTTTATACTCATACCCGTATCTTTGACGGAGAGTGCGCACGCGGACGCGTGTCTTTGTTTATACTCATACCCGTATCTTTGACGGAGAGTGCGCGCGCGAACGCATGTCTTTGTTGCGAAGAACAAGAATTTGTGCAAACGGTGAACTTTATTAAATTCCCGTTTGCGCGGGTGAGCAATTACAAAAAAAGGGGGGATACCGACCACTAACCGCTATGAGGACGGGGCGACTGCTGACGAGCCGCTGCTGCCGGGGCAACTACAGACGAGCCGCTGCTGCCGGGGCAACTGCTGATGAGCCGCTGCTGCCGGGTCAACCTTGTGCCCAAGGAACGCGAGACGCTCTCCGGGGGCGCCCGAGGGCTCCGCACATGCACACCCGGCTTAGGTGCCTTGGCGAGCCGCGTGGCATGGACCTCTGGCACCAAGCTCTATGCGTCGAGCCATGTCCTGGTCGCCATGGACGATGATGATGGCCCGCGGTCCGGAAAGCTTCATGCACAGGAAGCCGTGATGCGGGACTGCCCCGAGAGTATTTAGGAGCGGCCGCCCTAATATGGCGTTGTAGGGGTATGCAATGTCAACCATGTCGAAGATGGCATCTTCGCTCCTCACGTTGTCGTTTTGGCCGAAGGAGACTTGGAGGCATATCTGGCCCAACGCGCGCAAAGGCTGCCCTCCAAATCCTTGCAGCGGGATGCCTGAAGGGCCCAATCGACTCCGAGGGATCCCCATTTGGTCGAAGGCCGCGGTGAACAGGATGTTCGCGGAGCTTCCTCCATCGACTAGGACGCGCCTGACTTCGCATCCAGCTACAAGGACCCGGACGACCAAAGGGTCTTGGTGGGGAAACTCAACGCCCTCGCCGTCGGCGGGCGTGAATGTGACTTCGTGTTGTGCCCATTCCAGCGGCGCCTGCGCCGGGTATGCCGCGACGTGATGCAGCCTCCTCGCGTAGGCCTTCCGTTGTCGTGCCGAGGCGAGCTCCAACGAGGAGCCTCCGGAAATGACGTTGATGATCCTGCGCTGGGCTCCTTCCGGGGCTTGTAACTTAGAAGGCCCTCTCTGGAGCGGGTTCGGATGCCACCGCCGGGGGGCGTGTTGGCTCCGAGCCTCTTGCATGTCTCGCACAGCCCCGCGAAGGTCTGTTAGCTCCCGCTGAAACGCGCTAAGGGCCGCCAGCAGGGCAGCTTCCACCGCGGACGTGGCTGGGGCCATCGGTGCGCTTGGCGGTACTACCGGCACGGCGGTGACCACGGCCTGTGTGCCCAGGCTGTCCGCCGCGTTGTCCTGGAGGACCCTGGAGCCGGTGACGAGGTCCGCGTCGCCGCTGGGACCATTCACCGCTTCTGCGCTGAGTGGAAAAGCGGATGCGCCTGCGTTGCCATCGCCGGGGCTGGTGTAACATCCCAAAATTTGGCTTTCTGGAAAAATTTAAATTCAATTTAATTATTTTAAAGTAATTGGATTTTACTTGGCTTTTATTTGATTGTCTGGATTTTATTTCAAAATTTAAAGCAAGAAAATGTATTTTAAATATTTTATTAAAGCCAAAAAGGGAAAATTATATTTTTCCTAACCTCTCCTAAAATTTTAAATATTATTTGAGAATTTTCTGAAATTTAAAATCAATTTTCAAAGTTAAAAAGTATTTTATAAATTATTAAAATGCAAATCTGAAATTACAAATATTTTTAATAAGTCTAAAATGCTTCCAGGAATATTCTATGATTTTTCTGGAATTTTTAGACATTGAATATTAATTTTCCAAGCTTCTATAAAGTTTCTAGTATTTGCTGAAATTTATTCCGAAAATAAAAATCAAATTAAATCCCAGCCCGCCACGTGTCGCTCTCAGATTAAATCAACCCCTCTCCACGTTTTAATCCTAGCCATCCACCACAACTTACCCCTTCATAAAATCCAAAGCCTCTCATACACTCACTTGCCACGTGTCACGAATCCAACGGCCCGTACCCCTTCACTAATTCACCCTCTCTATGACACATGGGGCCCCCTTGTCATATCCTTCTTCTACCTTCCTTTCATCCTCCTCCCACCCTCTCTTTCCACCTCCATTAATACCGAAATTATAGCTTCAAAATCCCGCGCTTCTCCCTCATAAAATCTCGATTAAATGGTGGAAACGGATCCTCTATCAATTACCTCCATTCCTCCGGCCGTTTCCCCTCAAATTTCGCCCCCTAATTGCGGATTTCATTAACTCCGGCGAGCTCCCCATTTTCGGCCGCCCCTCCTCCCATGGCCTATAAATACCGCCCTTCCCCTCCCCTCTTTTCACCCCGCCTCCCACCGCCCCTCTCCTCCTCCTTTCGGTCGCCCCCCATTGCCTCACCGCAGCCCCCATCAAAAGCCGCCGCCGCCACCATCTCTTGCGCCGCCGCCGGCCATCGCGCCTCCCGTCGCCGCCGCCAGTAAGCCGCCGCCGACCCCCCCCCCCCCTCATCCCGCCGCCGCTCGCCGCCCCCACCTCCGGCCGCCGGCCGCCGGCGAGGCCGCCGGCCGTGCGCCTCCCGAGCCGGCCGAGCGCGCCGCCCGCGTGGCCTCCACGTCGGCCGGCCTTGCCCGCGTGGCCGCCCGCGTGGCCGCCACCCCGCGCCCGCGTGGCGCCATGTGACCGGCGCGCCACGTCGGCAAGGTCCATGGTCCGTGGATCCGGTCCACGGTAGACCGGACCCACCCGTCATTCAAATAACTTTCCCGCTCAAGAAATTTGAAATTTGCTGACGTCATAAATGGCATTTTCCAATACAAAAATAATTCCCGAAATCCGGTTTATCCTTTTTCCCTCCTATTTAATCTTTCGGAAGCCATAACTTTCTCGTTTTAACTCCGATTTGAGCCGTTCAAATTTCTAAATTTTTCTAAAATCATAAACTATCCAAATATGGACTCTTTTTAATTTTTTGAATTTTATTTAAATTTTGTTTGATTTTATTTGTTTTGTTTGTCCGTCTTTACGCGCGTAGATTCCGCCATCGCCGAGGAACTCGTCGAGTCGCAGCAAGAAGACCCAACCAGCGTCCAAGAAGGCAAGTCTCTTTTGATCATCTTGAACCTATGATTTCGAAATGTTTTAATTATTTTAAATTATGTGCATTGCTATTTATATAGAATATTAGTTCAAATCTTAAGGGTTAGTTAAACCAACCTTGTTATACCCTCCATTGAAATTGAATGCCATGTACCTTTGTCACCCTAGAATTTCATTTGTCTCAATAATGAGATTATTACTGAATCTTTGTGAATAGTGGAATGGTAGTATAGTGCTTAGTCTCGCTATTTAATACCTTTGAAATCTTGAAAATGGGAAATTATGAATTATTGTAATACCCCTGTGTTTATGAAAATTAGTGGTAATTGGAGTTGCCACTGTTCATTTAAAATAAATTAAAATGAGAAAATTTGGTTTAGATTAGGGTGGATGGTTAGTTGGATTGGTGCAGTAAGCACGAGATCTTGTAATGTGTATGTTCCACCCTAGTCAATTAAGGACCGACGCTTGTGTTTGTCCAGACTGAGCATTAACCGTACAACCACAAGTCTATATGGGTACGACCTAGCTGACTAACTTACAATAGTCTAGTTTAGGTGCCACCAGTGGAAAGTGGATGCCAGGGATGGACTGGTTATTCACAGTGAGGGACAGGGATTTACTGTACTCATATGGCGCAAGAGGGGGCTTCGGTTCGGGCAGTTAGCCTACCTGCGGTGAAACCTCAGCGGGTGGTATCTAGCTAGATTAGAGTAAGGTAAAAGCTTTGTGATATTTTATCTGGGTCTCATGCCAAAGGAAGCGTGTTGACTTTTAGGATAATTTATCTCTTGTGGGTAAAGTTGTACAACCTCTGCAGAGTGTAAAACTATTCGAATAGCCGTGCCCATGGTCAAGGGCGGGCAAGGAATGCATTCACATGGTAGATTTCTGGTTTTGTTTTAAAATCAAAAGTTTTTGTATTCCGAGAGTGGAGGGAACTCTCGGAAGGGTATCCTGGCGGTTGGAGCCAGAGAGGGTGGATGGAGCCCGCAGTTTTAAACTTGACCAATTGTAATTGGTTGGCTAGTGTTGGTAGATGGAACCTTCACTAGAAAGTTGATGATAGTTTCTGCTAAAACATTTATTTTATTAAATTGATGCCTTCGAAAATAATTAGTAGTAATTGAATTTTAAAATGTTTCTTTGTGCAAAAGAACCATATAGCCTTCCTTTGTTAAGCCTTGCATCTATGCATTTTTCCCAAGACTTGCGGAGTACTTTATGTACTCACATGCTACACTTAAAATAAACCCCAGAGGAGTACGAAGCTCAAGAAGGCGACTACGACTTCTTCGCGGGTGGATTCGACGGAGGATTCCAGGAGTTCTAGGTCGCGCTTCCCCAGTCAATTGCCTGTGGCGTATTGATGGGTCTTCACCGAGTTTATCTTTTGCTTCCGCTGTGTTTCGTGTGTGCGAGGTCTTGAAACCTCTATTGTAATAATGAGACCTTTCGGTCTATACTCTTTAATATTGTAATAAAGCGTTGCTGGTTATGTATTCATTTCTGTTTAACTGTGTGCACTAGCTTTGATCTGGGACTAGTGCAGTAAAACACAGAGGGTCCGGGTTCGGAAATCCGGGGTCCCGACAGCTGGTCGTCGGGGCGGTGCTGGTGGTGTCTGGTGTTGTGTCGCTGGCGGGGTTGGTCGTCGCGTCGGTGGCGGGGTTGGGCGTCGCGTCGGGAACATCGGTGTTCACGGTCGCACCTGCACCACCGCTCGTACCTGTGGCTGCTAAAGCCGAAGCCCTAGTGTTGACGCGACTCGCCGCTTCCGCCTTCTTCTTCTTCGCCACCGACGGTGAAGCTTTCTTTGGTGCCATCCTCCTTCAAACTTGGAAGCTTGCTCTTGTCCTCCCCACGGACGGTGCCAACTGTTGTGGCTACAGACCAAATAGAGAGAGAGTTTGGTAGTGGGGAGTTAGGTGAATAAAGATGGCTTAGGGTCCTTCCCCATGGCCTATGTCCTGTATATATATATCCACATGGGGAGTGCTTTTACAATTATACCCTTACACATGAGTATTTCCCTCAGGGGTACCTATGTCACTATACATGTCCCATTCTGAGCCTTACACTCTCTTAACAGGCCTGCTGGGCTTAGGTGGGGGCCACCCCTACAACAGCTCCATTTCACACTTTTCCAACATTGTCATAAGTTCCTTATTCTCTTCTTTTAGACCATGTGTGGCTTTTGCAACTTCTTTCTTTTCTTGTCAAAAACAAACTCTTCTTTATGCCTTTTCGGTGTTTGTCAATATACTCACCAAGGGGGAGATTGTGATACCATGTGGAGGCCACCCCATGGTTGTGATGAATAATTGAATTTTGGATTAGAGTTTGTGTGAAGCTTAAGATTGGTTTTTGAGGTTTTTGCAAACGATTGCTTTCTTCTGTCTATGAGTTAGCTAGCCGATGACTTTGTGATTTACGAGTTCGTCCGACTATGACTACTGGAGTATTCACTATTTAGGACTTTTTGGTCATCGGTTCAATCAACTGTGTTCACTGTTTATGACTTTGTGGTCAGACAGTCTGATCGGTAGGTCTGATTGGCAGAACGACCATGGGGTGGTTGAAAGCTTCAATGTCTAAACGACCTTGTGCGATCGACAGTTGCAGTCTTATGAGCGATGGTTGTAGCGTACTGCCTAGTCGTGATCGGTAGTCGTAAGCCGTAGTAATCGATAGTCGTAGCCTATGTAAGCGGTGGTTGTAGCGATCAGTTGTGGTTGTCGTTGCTTGTGTGACTGATAGTCATAGTGATCTGTGTGGTAGTGGTAGCCTGTGTGTTCGATGGTCGTAGCGGTCAGTTGTGTGGTTGTAGGATGCTGGTAGGAATTCGTGGGCTACGAGTACCTCTTTTCTTGAGCATCCGAGTACTCGTAAGTAGTATTAGGCCAGTTGGTGGACTGACTAGTTTATCTTGGTGGGCTGAGGTTGTTCTCTAGAGATTTTGGCATTTTGGTCAGAGTTTGACTGGGTTGTTGTTACTGGTGTGCGCGTGTGCTTATTGCTTGGTTCTAGGATTAGAATCAATAATTTGGGTGCATTCTTTTGCATTGTGTATTGTATGGATAAATTGTGCAAATTGATGATCTTTATTTATCATGCAGTGCTATGTGATGGTTTGCTTGTTGGTGTTGGTTGTAGGACTTCGGAGCTAGGTCATGGCGAGGCGTGGAAGGATCGGAACTAGGCATAGGAGGTGTTGAGGTCCAGAATAGTCAGGGAGACGCCAAAGATGACTAAGGCTTGCGGGGTGGTTGCAAGCTGAGACGACGAGAAATTGGAGTGGGAGCTACCGGCGGTGGACATGATGAGCAACGGTAAGGTGGACCGGGACTAGGCTCAGGGAGGAGCAGAGATCCTGTGAGGTCGAGTGTAGGACCGAACTGGCAACATAGGGGGGGGTGAATGGTGCCTTCAAACTTCCTCAAGTATTCAACCAATTCTTCTTCTCCAATAGCTACAAAGCTATGAAGTAAGGAAGTGAATGCTCTCGGGAAACTAAGAGATCAAACTGAAAATAGACGCTAGACAAGAAAGATCCGAGCAATCTAAAATAGACAGCACTGTCTGACCGACAACGACGTGGTCGAAATCAGTGACAAGTGGTCTGATACTTGACGTTGGTCGAAACCAACGAATCCGTAAAACCAGTCGACGTACTAGACAATGTTTGCATTGATTTCAACTTCACACGACCACAGAAATCAGAGGACAAGAAGAAAGGTGTGGTCGTAGCCAAAACAGAGGAAAAAGGAAAGTCACACAACCGCGGGAACCAATTTTCGAATAACTGATGATTCACGGTTCTATCGGTCGTGAGATTTTAAACATAGCAAGAACATATCCTCTAAAGGAGAAAATACAAAGAAAACAAGATTTCTCTGCTGAGACCAAAACAGATGACGCAGTCGAACACAAAACAGAGGAAGCAATAGGCGCACGACCGCAAGATTCAATTTCCGAATAACTTGTGATTCTTGGATCAGTTGGTCACGAGAATTTAACCACAGTAAGAACACAACCTCTGCTTGAGAAAATTCTAAAAGGTTGAAACTTTTCTACCAAGAAGATAACGAACAACATGGTCAAACTTGAAACAGAGGAAGTCAGACGGCAAACCGAGCGGAGAGAAGAACAGAGTAAGATAGCTCAAAACAACCAAGCATCAAACAAACAAAGCAACTCAGATAGATATAGAGAGATGAATGATTGCATTAATGGAGGTTTCTACAAGCATTCCATCCAGAGATACTGGAGCACACTTGCTCTACCCAGAGAAAACCTCACACAAGATACATAATGAAAACCCAGAGCTTCTTGGGAACAACCACACCGAGCACTCGAGCTCTACCTTCTCTATTTATAGCCTTCACAAGCAAACCTAGACCTAATCGATCCACCCATTAGTCCACACTGGGGATAACCCGTAAACCCCACCTAACACCGGGTTTTACAACACACTTTACCCGTTAACACCAACGGACTCCAGTGCTTTAACAGAGAGCAGTTTCCCTTGCAGGCTTTGTGCATTTCTCCAAATGCCCCTCTGTCGCCTTCCCAGAAACTTGTTGTTGTTGCACGACTGCATCTACTTCCGACCGTCTGGACCTTGACTCCTCCTGAGCCTAGTCCCAGTCCACTTTGTTGCACATGACCACACCCAACATCCTGACCGTCTGGACCTCGACTCCTCCTCGAGTCTAGTCCTGGTCCTATTCGTCGTTGCCCTCGTGCTCACTTCTGGCAGCTCCAGCTCCGGTTCCTTGTCTCCCGGCTTGCAACCACATCACCAGCCTCGATCATCTTTGGCACCTCCTGACCGTCTGGACCGCATCACCTCCTGTGCTTAGTCCCGGTCCTCCTACACCTCACCATGATCTAGCTCCGAAGTCTTGCAACCACACAGACAAGCAAACCATCACATAGTACCACACCAAACACTGAGATCATAAAATTGCACCAGAAACATGTACTCGTAAGAACACCGTGCTGGTCAAAAACCACTTACGACTG
Organism: Dendrocalamus latiflorus; assembly: GCA_017311315.1. Lineage (NCBI taxonomy): Eukaryota > Viridiplantae > Streptophyta > Magnoliopsida > Poales > Poaceae > Dendrocalamus > Dendrocalamus latiflorus. Next base: position 22,663,618 of record CM029611.1, read on the forward strand.
GTTGAACCCACAAAATATGTAATGCTCATAGCCTACGACCACAACCCATATCGTTATGACCACCCAGAAGTCCATACGACCGATTACCAAAGGCTACGACCGCTTACTATGTGGTCGAAGCACTTTTCAACCACATTCAACTTGATCGGAGCACCTTCCGACCACGTTCATTGCTTTTCACTGTGATCACAACCCCTTCCGACCACGTACACCGAGTTTCACCGTGGTCGAAACGTCCACATACCACGTATAGCGTGGTCAAAACCTCTTCTGACCACGTACAACGAATTTCACCATGGTCGAAGCCCTTCCGACCACGTTCAGCGAGATTCACCGTGGTCAAAACCTCTTCCGACAATGTACAACGTGATCGCATAGCCTCCGGACAACGTACAACGTGGTCGAAGTCTGCCGACTTCGACTACTGAGCGCGGTCAAAGTCTGCCGACTTCGACTTCCGAGCACGCACACCTTGGTCGAAGACCCGACATCGACTCCCGACCGTGACGGTCGAGGCTTCGACTACTGACTGCGTACAATGTGATCAAAGTCTGCCGACTTCGTTTTTCGAGTGCGGTCGAAGTCTGCCGACTTCCAACTCCCGAGCGCAGTCGAAGTCTGCCGACTTCGCAACAAGGCCAGAGACCTGACTTCGACTACTCATTGCGTACACTGTGGTCTAAGCCCGCCGACTTCACAACATGATCGACAGCCCGACTGCCGACTTCAGACCACTACCTGCCGATGCTCCCGACTTCCGAACACGGCTAGCGGACGCTCCTGACTTCCGACCACGGTCAAGGGAAGTGATCGACTACAGACAAAGTGGTAATAAATATGATTGGTGGCTTCCGACCGCTGACAACGTGGTTGTAAATCCATCTGCAGGCTTCCGACCACGGCCAAAGCGGTCGTAATGGCTTCTGTCTGCCCCAAGCAGCCTACAACGTGGTCGTTAATGTTCCAGCCGGTGTCAACGTAGTCGTAAGAGCTTTCGACCACACGCAATGGCTTACGACTTAGTAGAAAATGCACAAACCAAACTCAATCTTTCTCAAACAAGGGTTAATTACTCATCACCAACATGGGGTCACCTCCACATGGTCTCTCGTCAAGGATGCCGGGTGCCGTCATGTACGAGGAGAAGCACATGGTGCACCAAGTGACTTGGGTTGTTTGTAAGTGAGGACGGTTTGGTGGGATCCGGATGCATGAGAGGCTTGACGACAAGTCATTGGGCCCACATGGAAGATGGCAAAGCACGGGTGAAGCTTCCTGGCAAAGGAAGCAGAAAGCTTCGAGGAAGGTGGTAGAGGGGTATTTTGGTAAATTGCCCAATATTGAAAAAGTGGCAGTGTATGAAACCACGGCATTGGCCTAAGTGGTTTAGGTCATGTATGTGCTGAAAATGTGAAGTGGATCAAGTGTTGATTCACTAATGGGTTAATGGTTGTAAGCCACTTTGAGAAGCTTGCGTGAGTAAAACCCGGTATTAGATGGGGTTAACGGGTTATCCCCGGTTTGGCCTAATAGGTGGATTCATTAGGTTTTGGTTCAGGTTGTGAACCTATTAAAGGGGAGGAGAGGCAAGAGCTACGGTTTGAGAAGATTGGCTAAGACTTTTGGTGGGCTAGCTCCTCCTCTCTCCCATGGGAGTTAGGTTAGAGAGTGGGTGTGTGCTCTAGGCTTAGAGCTCTGTCCTCCCGAGGGGAGTGGCTGTAAAACCAATTATCTTAAGTGAGCAATACATCAATCTTTGATCTTACTTTTGTGTATCTTTTCTCTAATTAAGTTTGCTCAGCTTTGATTCGGTTCTTCCTCTGTTTCTTTCTTCTGCTTCTCAGTTTTGTCAATTTCCCTTCTTGTTCTGAGAGGTTGTTCTTGTTTCGATTGGGTTGATCCGTTTTTTTGCTTCTCTTTTGATCTTACTGTGCCAAGGACCTGGATGAGATGGAGAGTATCTTGTAAGATCGATCTCAATCAGTTAGGCACTTCAATAGTAAGTCTATCAAGAAATCCTGTGCTCACTTCATTCGGTTTTGTTCTTCAGTTTTGTTCCTTACCCTTCTTGATCTAAGAGGTAGTTCTTGTTTGATCTCATTGATGCTCTGACTTGCAGTGACAGGTGGGAATGTAACCAAAACCATCTTGGCTATCTTTGACCCACGAGCGGTTCTAATCAATGATTTTGGTTTTAGAACTCAGTTCATGTGCGCCCTTGATCAAATCACAAAAAGGTCCCAACTTGGCTAATAAGTTTTCAATTCAAGATTGGAGCAGCCTCTTGAGACCTTAAGAAATTTGCGTACAAACTTTCATGGTCATTTCATCTTTTAATCAAAAGATATGTGGATTTTAGATCTTGTGGTCGTGCGCTGCTCTGTTCTTCCGGATCATTTTCGACCACTTCTGGTTTCAACCACGATCAAGATTTAGATCACATCGCATCTGATTTTGACCACTCAGTGATTTCAGATCTGGTGGTCATGCGCCTTCTCTGCTACTACAAGTTCGTTTACAACCGCACCTCACTGGTCGATGTTCGACTTGGTGTGACCACTTTGGTTTCGATTGCTTACAGATCGACCGCTCACTGGTCGGTGATCTCATTAGTTGGATTTCATCTTTCTTCAAACACTTGCATTTGTGACCATTCTCAGATCCTCTACCATGTTGGTTGTTCGACCACACACATTGGTCTTTGACCACGTAGTTTGTGATCACATCGGTCTTTGACTGCGCTGGTTTCTGACCACTCATTGGTCCTGAATTATGCTGGCCTTTCGACCACACACTGGACATCAACAATGTTGGTTTTGACCAAATTGGTTACAACCACGCTGGTTACGACCATGTTGGTTACGACCATGTTGGTTTCGACCACGTTGGTTTCGACCATGTTGGTTTCAACCACAGTGGCTTCGACCATGTTGTCTGCCTCTCGACCACATTGTGCTCTGATCTGGTCGTACTAAGCTCTGTATTCCTCTGTTTTTCAAGTAGACCTCATATCCTAATCTTCATACCTTTGTAGCTATCAGAGTAAAGGATTCTGAATATTTGGGGGAAAATTTCTAGGCACCATTCACCCCTGTTGCCTGTATGGTCCTACATCTACCATGGCACAGTGTCGACTACCACACCGCGTGAGGCTGTGAGCCTGCGTCTAGGGTTTGGGGTACTGCCAACTGTTGCCGTTGCCGGAGCCTGAATTTTTTGTATGAATAATCCATTTTTTATTCGAAATAACAGAAATATACCCGCTGCATCATTTTTTATAGAAATAGGCTTCAGTCACTCGACCGTTGAGCGACTAGAGCCTACCGCTAAATGGCCAGGCGATACCAACACTCTCTGCTAGCCGTTCGGCGAAGGTTCCAGTAGCCTGACCACTGGGCGACTGGAACCAGTCAGCCAGCCACAGGGCAGCTGCATGTGGAGTCGTCCACCCATAGGGCTATGCAAACTACTGCCCTATAAATTTTGTACATTTTGTGAATTTTATAGATTACAACTGGAAGATAATTTGCTGGATTTGTAATAAAAGTTTATGATCATTGTATGTTGTTGGAGCGTAAAAAAATTTGAGAAACTTTTTTTTAGGAATGGTTGAACTTAGAACGATCGGTAAGTGCTATTGTGATGTTACTGGGAATTCATATATGGAGGAAAACTGGTATGTTAATATTGTTGGATGAGTTACTATGTGAATAATTGAATGCAAAAAGATAAGGAAATATGCTTGTCTGAATTTAAATAGACTTCATAATACAGTTGGGAGTAATATGCCACGTACTTTTTGATTACATGCATAACATATAGCATCATGTGCGACTAACCCACCCAACTGCTCGTACGACCTACTGTGTGGATCGGGGCCATTTTCCTTTCCTTGCCAGCTTAGCGTTGAACTTCTCAGTAGCCTCTTTTGCCTTGGTCACCATTTCCCTCTTTTTCTCGCGCTCCCTCTCATGAGCCTCTGCCTCCCTACGTGTGCATGCCTCAAGCTGAGCTTTAGTATCGCATTGCATACGCAAGGTTTGCTTGTTCTTGCGGCATTCCTCCTGGATCTCAGAGGACCTTGCGACATTCCACTCTTCGAAGTTGAGGGCCCACTGGTCCTCTGGGTGGATTTCAAGATTGATCCTGTTGTGGTTACGGACCAAACAGAGAGAGAGTATGGTAGTGGAGAGTTAGATGAGCAATGCTTAGGGTTTTCCCCCATGGCCGGTATCGTACACACGGGGAGTGTTTTTACAATAGTACCCTTACATTTGAGTATCCCCCTCAGGGGCACTTATGGCATTTTACATGTCCCATTTTGGGCCTCACAACCTTCTAACAGGCCTGCTTGGCTTAGGTGGGGGCCATCCCCACAACAGAAGTCTCTCATGGTGAAGGGCTTCACGGGCCGAAGCCATGTTGCCGAGCCCTTTGGTCCCCTCCGTCCTTGTGGCCTGTGACCCTTAATGATCTTAGACGGGACCGTTCCTTGCCTGGCGTAGCCTGCCTTCACACTGAATATATGGGGGCCGGACTTGCTACGGGAGGTGCACCCTTGGATCTGCTTAGCCGCGGAGTCGAAGGCGCTAGCGAAGTTGAAGATGTCAGCGGAGCTGCCTTAGCGAGATGGGAGCGGGGCGGGGTCGGGCATCTTCGGCGGGCCTATCGGCAAGTGTGGCCACGACCTGGTTGCCCGGGCTCCTCCTCGACCGCAGGTTCCTTGGGTGGCAGAGTTGAAGTCGGAGCAGAGACAAACCTCACGCCACGGATTCTCCTGGGCGCGGGGCGGGTGAGGGGCTCTGCCTGGTCCGATGTTGACATGGTCGAGTGGCTCCGCGGTCCGGTAGTGCGCCTTAATGGCAGTGAGAATCGCGCCGACCCCTGATTTGTCAAGAACAGGCTGCTGCTGCCGTATGTGCTGTCCCGACGGGGGAGGGGGTACACGCGGCGGGCCACAATTGGCGTGTCGTAGGCTGTCAGCGGTCGCACGACCGCGGCCGCTTGCCCCTTCCCTGGAGGGTTGGGACGCGTGGCGGGATGCTATCGGTGCGTCGTGCGCTGTTCGCCCACCTACCACTGCGCGCCCCCAGCTGTCAGTGGTTGCATTTCCCGATCGTGGGTAGCCGAACCGCTGGGCTCCCGCCAGTTGCGCTTTCACTCATGGGGGAGGTAAGGAGGCTTTATAATGCATCGCCACTGGCATGGGAATGCTCTTCTCCGCCAGTTGTGCTTCCGCTCATGGGGGAGGTGAGGAGGCTTTATAATGCGTCGCTTAGCCCTACCTTCTTTCTTCTGCTGCTAGCGCAATCCACCGCTGCTCCTGCTCTTTAGCGCCCCACCTCGGAGAGGAATGGCTTGCCATGACGATCCCGCGCATCGGCTCAGCGGTAGCGCCTCGTCTAGCCGGTGCGGCTTGTCGCCTCCCCCGGCGGAGTATCCTCTGGTGGTGCGAGGATCAACGCAAGTCAACAAGTAGTGGGACGCCGCGGAGCATTCGGGAGGCCGCTGCTCCCATGTGTTGGGACGGAGTCGCGTCACTAAGGAGATGATCCAGTGACTCGTCCGGGAGAAGAAGTTGGAGGAGCGTGACGGGGCTCGTCTGCCCGGCCCCACTGAGACGGAGCCACACCTGGTGGAGACGGAGGCGATTGTCTTTGTCGCATTCTTCGACGCCGGGCTCCGGATGCCTTCGACGATCTTCGTCGGTGAAGTCCTGTGAATTTATGGGTTGGAGCTGGCGCAGCTGACCCCCAACATGATAGTTCACTTGGCGGTCTTCACTTGGGCGGCGCGAACTGAAGGTCGCCGTCCGAGCGCGAACCTGTTTGCTATTCTGCATGACGCGCGCTGCCAGCCGAAGAAAGTCGAAGGAGGAGCGGTATCGAACTTCGGCAGCGTCAACTTCGTGCTAAGGAAGCAGTGTGCGGGGCTCTTCCCCGCGTTGGCTACGTGCGGGAAGTGGGAGTCTGGCTAGATGCGACGGTGGTTTTATTACCACGTGACGAGCACGAGCGGTCTGTCGTGTCGGGGATAGCCGATATCGTTCAACAGCTCACCAGATGTGAGCCAAAGGGTGACGACGAGCAGAAGGCATGGAGGCTTGCCGGTATCGCCCATCGGTTTAACATGCATGACCTCGCTGAAGAGTTCACCATGTACGGGGTGCCGCCACTTTCCGACCGGTGGTAGTACGAGCGACGGGGCAGTACATGGAAGGATGGCGTCCATCCGACAGTGTCATGCCTTCTAAAATCCTCCTCTCCTTGTAAGCCCTTCAGCCTTGGGCTGCTCGCCAGCTTACATAGTCTCATGACCTTTTATGAATGATGCCCCACTTTTGTGTGTAGTGCCCCGGTTGAAAGACGTGGAGCGCGCGGTCGTTGCGCTCCTCGGGCCATACATGGCTAAGGAGCACAAGCTGTGCGAGGCCACGACCGCCTCGGTGAAATAGGGGCGGATAAATCGGGTGTGCGAGGTCCTGGGGATTCTCGTACCTGAGCGCACGGTGATGGCGACGGTCAAGTGGGGGCGCCGCCCTCTCGGCACAGGGCCCAGTCTGACGTCGTCGCATCCAGCCCATCGGTCGTGTCACCGACTGGTACCGTCGAGACATGGGACACAACCGGCGCTGGGTCCGAACCCGCCGATTTAGGGGGGCGCGCTGCCCCTGACGAGGAGGCCTTAGACGGCGGTGAGGCGGCGGTTCCCCGTGTTGTTGCCCCTGAAGATGAGGTCTCGTCACTTGCAACGGCCACCAAGGACTTGCCGCCCGTGCCAACTATTGCGGCTACCGAAGCGGCTGAGAAAGTATCGCCCGCATCCCCCAGGGTGAAGCGCCCCCGGTACAGTCACCTCCGCCTTCGAAGGGGCAATTCAATGTGGCGGGTGCTATCACCGGGATCCTGGCGCCCGGGGAGGAAGTCGTCGGGGCTAAGGCGCTCCTCGGGCCGACGAAGCCCCGTACTCCGGATGGAGGCTGAGCGGACACCTCCCCGTGCCTTGGTAGAGGGTATCGAAGGTAGGCGTGATTTTTTTTCCTCTCGCGACTTCGTGAAACTCTCTCCGATTTGCTTGCTCATTCCGTCGTCGACATCAGGCGAGACGAGGTCTCCTGGACGCGGTGAAGGATCGAGCAACGGGGGTGTGCGCGAAGTCTTCGACCTTGTTCGCAGGGTGCGACGCGGGCGTCCAGTGCTACCGAAGCCGCTGGCGTAGAGGGGCCGAGGCCCGTCGACTCCGATTTCATCCCTCGATCGGAGATGCTTCACATTCTCAATTAGGTCGCAGAGCGTGTCGGTGGCACCTTGGATCGACAGGTGCTGTTAACAAGCTGGGGAGACCTTCTGGCGCTCGCGCTGGGTGCCTCGAAGATAAGGGTAAGTGGCTAGGTTTGCGGCCCACGCCGCCGTCCAGCGCATTTCTAACTCCCGCAGTTTCTTCCAGACTCTTGCTCTCAGCCAAGCCCTGGAGGAGACTCGCGTCCGTGAGCGTAGGGTGCTGGAGGGTGAACTTTGTGCTGTCGACGAGGCTCACGCTGCCAAGGACGAGCGTATTCGCTCGCTGGAGGTAGAAAACACGAGGGTGGTTTCCCACTCTGAGGACGCCGTGGCGGCAGCGCAACACGCGACGGAGGAGGTCCAGCATGCCGCAGCGGTGGAGCGCACTGCTTTTCTTCAGTAAATCTCTGTGCTAGAGGAGGAGAAGGCCCAGCTCGCCACATCCCTTGCGGAGAGGAACCGGTCCTTGGATGACGCGTCTATGTCGGCGTGGAGGACAATGGAGTCTTTGGAACGGGCCCTCCAGGACCATTCCGTTGACGTGCCAGATGTTACACATGGCCCCAAGGATCTGAGCAGACGCTCGAGCGAATCGAAGAGGGCTCAAGCCTCGCCCTCCGCGGTGCTAGAGCCTTCGGCGAACACTGCGGCTTCATCAGTGCCTGCCTCGCCTTCTCCATGCTCCACACCCATGGGTGTAGGCACGTCAACGAGCTGGCGAACCCTCTTCTGGATCTGCCAGTCGAGCCCGGGGCGATGTTCGACACCATCCGCTTCATCCAGCCCGGCCTCCGGACTTTCCACAGTCGAATCTGGGGTTACGTCGGGGAGGATGTGGCCAAGGTCGCGCTGCGGCGAACGCTGCATCAGGAGGGGGACTTCCTCCAGTGGCTCGAGGAAGTTCCTCGGCGCAACGAAGACGGCGCGAAGCTGGGGTTGGGTGTGTGTTGTGTCATGTACGCCTATCTGTACGGTTGCCTTGCAACCTCCTCTTTATATGAATGAAGCAACGCTTGCCCAAGATCTTCTGTTACTGCGTACTACTTTGCCTTGGGTGGGTGTGCCATGCTCGCTTATTGATAGAAGTAGCCGAAGTAGACGTGCAAGCGCTCCGTCCCCTACCTTTCGAAGGGGTGGCAGCGGAGGTGGCGCCTAGTCGAAGTAGACGCGCGAGCGCTCCGTCCCCTACCTTTTGAAGGGGTGGCCGCGGAGCAAGCGCCTTAGTCGAAGTAGACGCACGAGCACTCCGTCCCCTACCTTTCGAAGGGGTGGCAGCGAAGCTGGAGCCTAGTCGAAGTAGAAGCACGAGTGCTCCGTCCCCTACGTTTCGAAGGGGTGGCAACGGAGCTGGCGCCTAGTCGAAGTAGACGCGCGAGCGCTCCGTCCCCTACCTTTCGAAGGGGTGGCAGCGGAGCTGGCGCCTCCACTACGTCTTATTGAAACTCAAGTTGTGTGGGAATATAAACCACGTCTAATTTATACTACAGAGAGTACGCGCAAGGGCAATGCCCGCACGTGCACGGGGACATCCGCATCTTGTTTATACTCAGTAGAGTGCGCGCGGAGGCGTGCCTCGACGCTGCGTCTTATTTATACTCCGTAGAGTGCGCGCGGAGGCGTGCCTCGATGATGTGTCTTATTTATGCTCTGTGGAGTGCGCGCGGAGGCATGCCTCGACGCTGCATCTTATTTATACTCCGTGGAGTGCGTGTGGTGGCGCACCTCGATGCTACATCTTATTTATACTTCGTAGAGTGCGTGCGGAGGTGAACCTCGACGCTACATCTTATTTATACTCTGTAGAGTGCGTGCGGAGGCGGACCTCGACGCTACGTCTTATTTATACTCCGTAGAGTGTGTGCAGAGGCGGACCTCGACGCTACGTCTTATTTATACTCCGTAGAGTGCATACGGAGGCGGACCTCCACGCTACGTCTTATTTATACTGCGTAGAGTGCGTGCGGAGGCGGACCTCGATGCTACGTCTTATTTATACTCCGTAGAGTGCGTGCGGAGGCGGATCTCGACGCTACATCTTATTTATACTCTGTAGAGTGCGTGCGGAGGCGAACCTCGACGCTACATATTATTTATACTCCGTAGAGTGCGTGCGGAGGCGGACCTCCACGCTACGTCTTATTTATTCTCCATAGAGTGCGTGCGGAGGCGGACCTCAACGCTACGTCTTTTTTATACTCCGTAGAGTGCGTGCGAAGGCGGACCTCGACGCTGCGTCTTCTTTATACTCCGTAGAGTGCGTGCGGAGGCGGACCTCGACGCTATGTCTTATTTATGCTCTGTAGAGTGCGTGCGGAGGTGGACCTCCACGCTACGCCTTATTTATACTCCGTAGAGTGCGCACGGAGGTATGCCTCGACGCTGTGTCTTATTTATACTCCGTAGAGTGCATGCAGAGGCGGTAGACCGAGACGAAAGCTTGGCGGAGGATCGGCTTTATTAATCTGCCGTTTGCGCGGGTGAGCATCTTACAATGGGTAAGGTGCCGATGTTGCTACATGCTTCCCTTTTTGTCCTAGACATACAATGGGTAAGTGTCTGCCCTTCTAACATGGCAAGGCGGTATGCTCCCTTTTGCAGAGCTTCTGCGACAATGTATGGGCCTTCCCATTTGGATTCTGGCTTGCCGACTGTCTCCGCATGGAGCGCCATTTGAGGACGAGGTCTCCAGGCTGAAATTCTCGCGGGTATATGGAGTGACCACGAGTCCGCACCATCTGGCGCGCGTACTTGATGACGTGCTGGGTTGCGCTTACTCGCTCTGCATCGAGGAGGTCTAGGGATAATTGGCGCTCTTCTTCCGGCGCCTGGACGAGGACACTTCTGATGTTACCACGCCACCAACACGTACGACCGTAGCGGCCAATATCAAGATTGAATTAAAGGTGAATTCGTTTCTTCAACTTCAACACATTTTAAATGAGAATATGATGCTACCTAATGTTAAAATTTTTATATTTGTAGCACCACATCACTTTGGAACCAATTGAAGCAAGGGTTCAAGTTGGGCAGGTTTTGGAATCCAATTCGGCCTCCAGATCAATTCGGATTCAGCTTGACAGGCCAACTTCAAACAGCCATAACTTTTGATTCAGAAGGCTTCTCAGGGCCCGTGAGTACGCGTTGGAAAGCTCTTGGAGTCTACTTTCAGATGGATCTAGTCTCACCTCCAAACACCACCCGAGCAGATCAGAAACTGCAAAACAAATCACATCACTTTTCCAGTCCGAGTCAAAGTGGGCCGAGGGCCTTGTAACTTGGGCTATTTGGGCCGGTACTGTTCACATGAACAGTACCACAGCTGCATGAACAGTAACTAGGAATAGTACCACATCCCTTTTCATTAGATAAGTGTGGCTTCCCCCTCCCCTATTTAAGGAGGCCGCACCCCTTTAGTGTTCCTCGGGTTTTTCTTAAGAGATTATTTTGCTTAGCAGTTTCACCGCATGTTCGGTTGAGGAACCCTAACTTGTGAACTTAAACATTATTCGTAATTTCAGATTGCATCTTAAACTCTCTTGCTTGTGTTCTCGATTCGCTTGCAGGAGATAGCCTTCTTGGCGAGGTCAACCGTGTTCGGCACGGTTGATAACCAATAGAGCAGTGGTGTAGTGATTGCGAGGGGTTCGATCTGTTTTGGCCAGAGCCTTTGGATCATCAACGTTGAGATCTCCACAATTGAATTATCAGTACCTCTCGGAAGATCGGGCCATCGTCACATCAGTTGGTATCAGAGCCAGGTTGCCCGTGAGGTAATTCTTGTATCCCTAGTTAGTAGATTGGTTTTTATTTCCTATAGTCCAGAAAAATTGCCCCACAAAAAGAGTTAATTCCGCTGTCCAAACCCCGTTGTGCCTTTCAATCTGTTAGTTTTGGTTTGGTAATTGAATTTGTGTCCGTCATAGCATTGTCTAGTTGCTGGTCATATCTTTGTTCCATTAAAAATCCAAACAAAAGAAAATTTCCCCACCCCAAACCCTAATTTCCAATTTCGGCTGATTTTTCCTTTCTCTGCAGCCGCCACCAAAAACGTCATAACTTTTGACTCTGAGATTATTTTTGAGTGAGACCACCGCCATTAGATTCAAAAATTTGTTATCCATCTATCTGTAAAATTTCACGTCATTCCAGCAAGGCAGTTAAGAGATATGTGCGGTGAAAGAGCATATTCATCCTCAACATCACTAGCACTTACATAACCACCATGTTCTGTCACAATGTACGCCCGCTGACTTGGGCAATCTCTCATGACGTGGCCCATCCCTTTACAACGGTGGCACACAATGCCCGTCGTACGGCCCGTGGAAGCAATCGATAAAGAGCTCTTTGCTGGTGCTTGCACACTAGTAGATTTGCTCGTCTCGGATGTGCGTGATGGTGGCGGAGGTGCTGCTGAACGCGCCCTATTCACAGAGGGGGCAGCAGCTTGAAAAATAGAAGGTGGGGCTGTTTTGGCTTGCCCAGGCGTCGATCTTGATGTAGATGTACTTCCAAAGTTGCTTCTTGTCCTTTGTTGCCTACCCTGCAATTCTTTTTCTGCCAAACAAGCAAGCTGGAACAATCTATTCATATTGTTATACTCTTTGTAATCAATTATGTCCTGAATCTCACGCCTTAAGCCCCCATAAAAACGATCCATCTTATCCTCCTCATCTTCTACAACATTACAACGCAACATGCCTATTTGTAGTTCTTGATAATATTCCTCGACAGATTTATTACCTTGGTCTAAGCGCTGCAATTTCTTATGCATTTCATGTTCAAAAGCAGGAGAAACAAATCTAGCACGCATAGCTACCTTCAATTTATCCCATGTTTCGGGTGCTAAAACAGAATTAACTAAATGAGTCCACCAAATGATAGCACGATCTTTAAATTCACTAGTAGCTTGTCTGACTCTATGCACTTCAGGAACTAGATGGGCATTAAATTTTTGTTCAACTGTCATCTCCCAATCTAGATAAGTTTCAGCATCATAAGTCCCCGCAAAAGATGGTATGGTAAATTTGACTTTAGCAAATGGGTCATCATTACCACGAGCATTATGGTGCTGAAAATTAGTACCTCCCATACCGTGACGGTTTTCATGTAGGCGGTGTCGTGCATCTTGGGCAGCAAATGCAGCTCCGGCGTCACAGTTTTGTCTCTCATTATCATCTCCCTCCTCGAGATCTTGGCCTGCATAGTGATCATACTCGCGTCCATTGTTTGGCGGCCGATTCACCATTCGTTCAAGGTGTGTAGTGAGTGCTGCAATACTCTCATTGATGGAATTGATGGAGCGCTGCAATTTATCCGTCGAAGCTTGAAGCTTCCTATCGATGCGTGGTTCATCCAAGAGCTTCATGAACTCTCCCTTTAAAACACACTCTTGATCATCAGACGACTCACCTGTCATGGTTAGTAGAAAATAAAAGACATCACAAAGGTATTATCCCTATCAACTACTAGGTGGTGGAAGGTGGAATCACACATTCTCAAGCGTCTTACTACACTCTTACAAGTGTTCTTACCAATGCAGCAGGTGGTACAACCGGTGGCTGGTTCGTGATACCATGTCGAGCGTGGGTACGATTGCAAGAGGGAACCTGTTCTGATCAAGAGTAGGTGTAGCTTGGAAGGCACAATATGGTAGCAATGGAGAACAATCAGTTAATTTCAAAATTGCATAGAATTGAATTATAGTTCGTATCTAGCACTTAGCCTATGTTGCTGATCAACCAAGAATGGAAGAAGGCTAAAAAAAGTGTATGGCAATGTGTAGGAGTGGTAAATACAAGATAATTCAATCCAATGCAATCTGGAATTGAAGAACACAAGGATTGACCCAAAACTGAAAACTGAAGATTTCTGTCTACTGGATAGCATGTTAGTATTTTGGCCGTAACTTTTTGTCAGATGCCTCTTTTTTACTGATTATTTTTTTCTCTGTTTTCTTATGGCTTTTTCTACAGATTTTCTTTTGGGGAAAACTTCCTAAACCCGACACAGAAATTCGCACAAAAATCACAACTGCTGACTGTTGCAGATTCAAAACAGATAATTGGGTCAACTTTCACCGCACATATGTCTTAACTGCCTTGCTGGAATGACGTGAAATTTTACAGATAGATGGCTAAAAAATTTTTGAATCTCATGGCGGTGGTCTCACTCAAAAATAATCTCGGAATCAAAAGTTATGACGTTTTTGGTGGCGGCTGCAGAGAAAGAAAAAATCAGCCGAAATTGGAAATTAGGGTTTGGGGTGGGGAATTTTTCTTTTGTTTGGATTTTTAATGGAACAAAGATATGACCAGCAACTAGACAATGCTAATATGGACACAAATTCAATTTAGCAAACCAAAACTAACAGATTGAAAGGCACAACGGGGTTTGGACAACGGAAATTAACTCTTTTTGTTGGGCACTTTTTTCTCTGGACTACAGGAAATAAAAACCAATCTACTAACTACAGATACAAGAATTACCTCACAGGCAACCGTTGCTCTGATACCAACTGATGTGACGATGGCCCGATCTTCCGAGAGGTACTGATAAGTCGATTGTGGAGATCTCGACGTTGATGATCCAAAGGTTCCGACCAAAACAGATCGAACCCCTCGCAATCACAACACCACTGCTCCGTTGGTTATCAACCGTGCTGAACACAATTGACCTCGCCAAGAAGGCTATCTCCTACAAGCGAATCGAGAACACAAGCAAGAGAGTACAAGATGCAATCTGAAATTGCGAATAAATATTAAGTTCACACACCACTGCTCCGTTGGTTATCAACCGTGTCGAACACGATTGACCTCGCCAAGAAGGCTATCTCCTGCAAGCGAATCGAGAACACAAGCAAGAGAGTACAAGATGCAATCGGAAATTGCGAATAAATATTAAGTTCACAAGTTGGGGTCTCACAAACCGATGAATGGTGAAACTGTTCAAAGACAGATTAATCTAAGCAAAACCCAAGGAAAACTAAAGGGGTGCGGCCTCCTTAAATAGGGGAGGAGAAAGCCGCACTTATCTAATGACAAGGGATATAGTACTATTCATAGTTACTGTTTACATGCCCGTGGTACTGTTCATGTGAACAGTACCGGCCCAAATAGCCCAAGTTACAAGTCCCTCGGCCCACTTTGACTCGGATTGGAAAAGTGATGTGACTTGTTTCGCAGTTTCTGATCTGCTCCGATGGAGTTTGGAGGTGAGACCAGATCCATCTGAAAGTAGACTCCAATAGCTTTCCAACAAGTACTCACGGGCCTTAAGAAGTCTTCTGGATCAAAAGTTATGGCCGTTTCAAAATTGGCCTATCAAGCTGAATCCGAATTGATCTGGAGGCCGAATTGGATTCCAAAACCTGTCCAACTTGAACCCTTGCTTCAATTGGTTCCAAAGTGATGTGGTGCTACAAATATATATATTTTCATCATTAGGTAGCATCATATTCTCATTTAAAATTTGTTGAAGTTGAAGAAACGAATTCACTTTTAGTTCAATCTTGATATTGACCGCTTGGTCGTATGTGTTGGTGGCGTGGTCATATCATCCTCCCCTTCTTGACAGAAAATCGTCCTCGGTTTTAACATAGGTGTAGCATCACGTATTGCATGATCGTGATCATAAATCTTGGTACATGATAACAAACGTAACAAACTCTCATTATGTAATATCATAAGTTCTTTATCAAATAAAGTAAAATCTCTTTGAAACGAGCTCACCTCATAATTTAAGTGATGTGTAGGAGCTCTTGTAATTGGAACAATAAGTATAGCAAATATGGTTGTATCCATAAGGTACATGTTCTTAGCAGAAGGCCTGCGCCAATGGACACGAACTCCCCTTCAACGTGGAGGGGCACCCTCTTGACCCCGCCATCCGGCCGGGGCTTAGGTGTCCACCCTGGGGCAGATGGCGTGTCCGCATTCAGCTTGTCGGTGAGGACGTGCACCCTGCGGTGTGGACTTCTGGCGCCAGCCTCCACGTGCCCTGCGAGATCCTGGTCTGATGAGGACATCACTTCTTCGGATACACACAACACTCCTCCACTTGACATTCAAGGACCAATCACTAGAGCTCGCACCCAACAATTGAATTTACAGGTGAGCTCGTTCCTAAGTACTTCTTTTTGTTCATTTGAGAATCGATTGCTACCTAATGATTTAATTATGATTAGGAACCATGGAGAGGACCTAGAAGTACTTGGAGATGGGCTACGAGGCGCACAAGTCCAGCAAGGGTGGTCGAATCATGTTGGAGGTCCAACTCAAGCCGACTTCGAATCCAATTCGGAGTCCAGGACCAGGCCGCACTAAAACGGATGCCCAGATCGTATCCGGACTCCGTTGTGGACGTTCCACATATGTATAGAAAGCTGAGAAGACTACCTTTGCAATGGCTCTATTCCCATATCAAAATTCCTTCTGAGTCAACGGGAATCTTCGAAACAAGTGGACTCAAGCCGACTTCGAATCCAATTCGGAGTCCAGGACCAGGCCGCACTAAAACGGACGCCCAGATCGCATCCGGACTCCGTTTTGGACGTTCCACATATGTATGGAAAGCTGAGAAGACTACCTTTCCAATGGCTCTGGTCCCATGTCAAAATTCCTTCTGAGTCAACGGGAATCGTCGAAACCATTGGCATTCAGAATCTGTCAGGGTGCTGCGCCACCGTCTTTTGGGCCGTTCGGCTTTGTATCGTGTTGGAGCCCATTAGGGACGCATCCAGGGGTTTTGCACGCCCCTAAATCCTATATATCCAGCCGCCACCCCCACCATTAGGGTTTGGGTTTTGCTTAGATTGATTTGTCTTTGAACAATTCGCCGTTCATCGGTTTGTGAGACCCCAACTTTCGAGTGCTAAATCTATCCATCTGCAATTCAGTTGTGTTCTTCCTTGTTCTTGCTTGTGTTCTTCGATTCGCAGGCAAGGATTAGCCTTCTTGGCGAGGTCAACCGGGCTGCGCACGGTTGATAACCTGAGGAGACGTGGTGCTGCGATTGCGGGGTTCGGAACGTGTCGTTCGGAAGCCGGATCGATTTGTGTCGCGCCTCCACCAAATCGAATTTACCCAGAACCTGTTGGAAGATCGGGACCCCGTTCCCATCAAGTGGTAATCAGAGCTTCAGGTGTTCCTTCAGGTTCGCGTTACCCTCCTTTGTTGTTTTCGGTTTCATCCTAGAGTCCATGAAAAAGCCCTACAAAAAAATTGTAGTCATAGGTTGTTTCATGTCCTAGATCTCGTTTAGCCTTTGCACAATTTGATTCCAGAGTCCGTAGTGTTGAGTTTGTGTCCTTAGTCGAGTTGTGTTGCTGGTTTAGATTGTGTTTTATTTCGGTTTGTCTTGCTTCCGCTTCATCCCATACAAACCCTAGCCGTCATCCATCGCGTATTCCATCCTCTGTTTTTGTTTTCCCACCCATATCCCACCCTCTGTTTGAATCATCCTTCGCATCTCGTGATCACGCTGCATCATCCCCCACCTTTCCCCCAGCTTCCGCCACCAAATTCCACCAATTTCCTCCACCCGATTTCGTTTCGGCCTCCACAGGAACCATAACTCGGAGCCTCAACTTCAAACGGCCGTAACTTTTGCATACGGACTCGAAATCAGTTGCTTTTTTTTTTGAAATTGGGTGAAATTAAATTTTGCATCCGATACTTCCCAACTTTGTTGGATTCGGCGATTTTATTTTCCCGAAATTCGGCCTGGAAAGTGCAGTACTCGAGCTCCGAAATTGAATCACCGAATTTACAGCACTTTCATTATTTTCTGTAGGCCACACATTACATCCGATTGAGTTGAAATTTTGTGTGGTTCCTATTTCTATGCTCTGCTCTATGAAAAAAATATAAAAAAAATACAAAAAAAAGAAAAAATTTGGCTATAGTAGAGAGGAGAGAGATTGCTATCTGTGGCCGCAAGAAAAAAAAAGAGAGAGAGGCAAAAAAAAAAAAGAAAAAGTGACAGAGCACAGTTTTAGGTGATAGAGCTTCATTTGTTTTGTGCTTATGCTGAATTAAGTCTCTCTTTCCCTGGCCATCTTTGTTGCTGTCTTCGCTTACTTTCTGGCTGTGATTCCTTGTTCATCATATCCTAACACTGATATAGGACACATTTAGGCCAGCAACTAGGACCAGTGCTTTGGACATTTATTCAGCATTACTATCTGTTATTGATTTGTGTTCCACTGATATATTTGGCCTTCCAAGCTCCATATATCTACTTCTGGATAGCACAGTTTTGACCCTTGCAATCGTACCCACGCTCGACATGGTTTCACGAACCAGCCACCGGTTGTACCACCTGCTGCTTTGGTAAGAACACTTGTAAGAGCTTGGTAAGCCACTTCCTTTGCGAGATTCCACTGCCCTTCCTTTCTAGTTGATAGGGATAATCCTTTTGTTTTCCCTGTGTTTCCACTAACCATGGCAGGAGACGAAGGGGATGAGACACCGATCGATTTCAACGAGTGTGTTAGTCGCGGCCAGCTACAAGCTGCGCTCGACAAACAAAATGCTTCACTCGGCGCGAGAATGGACACCATCGTCGCCGCCATTGCGAAGTTGAACACCACGGAAGGCATTGAGCGGGTGGAGCGGCGTTTGGCTGACCTCACTGGTCGGATGGACACATTGGAGGCACACCTGCCACCTGTCAATGACGGCCATCGTCGTGATGATGACACAGTGTATGATGCGGATGGCAACATTGATCAGCGGGCGACACAAGATGCACGACTACGTCGGCGTCTTCAGCAAAACCGACAGGTTATGGGAGGTAATAACCAGAACCGTCGTGGTAACGACGACCCTTTTGCTAAAGTCAAGTTTACCATTCCATCTTTTGCTGGTCTTTATGATGCTGATATATATCTTGATTGGGAGATGACGGTAGAGCAGAAGTTTAATTCTCACTTGGTTCCTGAGCAACATAGAGTTAGACAAGCTACTAGTGAGTTTAAGGACTTTGCTATTATCTGGTGGAATGATATGGGTACCATGCGCTTACAACCTGATACATGGAAGCGGTTAAAAGAAGCTATGCGTGCTAGATTTGTTCCTCCTGCTTTTAAACATGAAATGCAAAAGAAATTGCAGTGCTTAGACCAAGGTAATAAATCTGTCGAGGAATATTATCAAGAACTACAAATAGGCATGTTGCGTTGTAATGTTGTAGAAGATGAGGAGGATAAGATTTGTCGTTTTTACGGGGGGTTACGGCGTGAACTTCAGGACATTGTTTATTATAAAGATTTTACTACTATCAACCAGTTGTTCCAGCTTGCTGTGCTTGCAGAAAAAGAATTGCAGGGTAGGCAACAAAGGACAAGGAGCAACTTTGGAGGTATGTCTACATCGAGATCAACGCCTGGGCGAGCCAAGATAGCCCCACCACCCATTTGTCGAGCTGCTGCCCCCTCTGTGAGTAGGGCGCGTTCAGCAGCACCGCCGCCACCATCACACGCACCCGAGACAAGCAAATCTGCTAGTGTGCAAGCACCAGCAAAGAGCTCTTCATCGATTGCTTCCACGGGCCGTACAACGGGCATTGTGTGCCACCGTTGTAAAGGGATGGGCCACGTCATGACGCTAATGATGCGGTGCTGGCCCCCCTCTATGGCTGTAGCTTGCGGGGGGCTTCCCTGCGAGTGCTGCACGTGGGCTGCGAGGCCTGGGTTCTGGCGGTTGCTTGCCGCAGCTCCACGACTGCGGTGCATGCCCACGTGATATGATCACCGTAGCCGTGCACTTCGCACCACCTGCTGTAGTCCGGGATTTCCTGCTCCGCGCGCGGTCTCTCATCGCAGCCGCCTCTGCGCCCCCATCTCCGGCCTCCCCAGCCCATCCTGCGCGGGGTGGGGGTAGGTTCCTGGGGGGCGTCCTCTATGTCGAGGACATGGCGAGCCTTCTGGGACCTGCGCTGATTACGCCAGGGCTTGTGCCTACTGCTTGACGAGTTCTCATGCCCCCCAGCATCACTGCGTTCAGGGGCGTACCCCGCAGACTCTTGCCTGCGTTTTCCTGTTGGGGAGTCATTCCCTGCGCTTCCTTTTTGCGACCACCCCTTCGCTTGAATGGGGCCGGAGTCGTCGCCCTCGCATACTCTTCCATCTTGTCGAAGAGCTTCGCCACCGTCTTGATTGGCTTCCGCGCGTTGTATTCGGCCAGCGACCCTGGGCGAAGACCCTGTACTGCTGCGTCGATGATGGTTGTCTCATTTACATCCTTGACCTGGTAGCGTACCTTCGCGAAGCGCTTGAAGTAGTCCTAGAGCTTCTCCGAGGGTTTTTGCTTGACCGCGAAGAGCTGATCCACGTCAACGCGCTCGACGTAGTTCCCCTGGAAGTTATTGTAGAGTCGGTTGCGGATCTGTACCCACGCGTAGATGGAGTTTGGATCGATGGTGAAAAACCAAGACAGCGCCACTCCTTGCAACGCGAGGGGAAGTCCCTTCGCCTTCATGGTGTCGTCCCCGTCGGCGGCTTCGATGGCGGTCTCGTATACCCGCACAAATTCCCGAGGGTCCATGTCGCCTTTGTACGGCTCGATGGCGCTGGGAAACTTGAAGTCCTTCAGCCATGCCGCCTGCTGCAGGCCTGCGGAGAGTGGGGACTCTGGGTCTACGCATTGTAGCGGGACGCGGCTGGCCGTGGGGGAGTCGCGGCTATCCGTCCGCTCCGGTGTGGGCTCCGCCGTGACCACCGGCGAGGTCTGCTGACTCCGAGCCTCTTGCATGTCCCGCACGACCCCGCGGAGATCCGTCAACTCCAGCTGAAACGCATTGAGGGCCGCCAGCAGGGTGTTCTCCACCGTAGTCGTGGCCGGGGCAACCGGTGCGCATGGTCGCATGGCCGGAACAGCGACGACCACGGCCTATGCTTTCGAGTTGCCTGCAGCACTGGCGTGATGGACTCCGGAGTCGGTGATGAGGCCCGCGTCGTCGCCGAAACCGCTCGCCGCTCCCGCACTAGGTGGGGGGACGGCGGCCGTGCCAACGTGGGCACCGGCTCTACTGTCATGCGTGGGGTGGTGCCGACCATCGTGGCAACGGTGGCGGGGTCGACCGTCGTGGCGGCGGTGGCGGGGTCGACCATTGTGCTATGGATGCCGATGTTCGTGATTGCCGCGTTTGTGTCGCCATCCACACCTACGACTGCCGATGCTGAAGCCCTGGTGTTGACGCGAGCCTCCGTCGCACCCGCCTTCTTCTTCTTGGACGCCGACGATGAAGCTTCCTTCGGTGCCATCCTTCTTTGGATCTTGAGGCTTGCTCTTGTCCTCCCCACGGACGGTGCCAACTGTTGTGGTTATGGACCAAACAGAGAGAGAGAGAGAGAGAGTATGGTAGTGGAGAGTTAGGTGAGCAATGCTTAAAGTTTTCCCCCATGGCCGGTATCGTATATATATATCCACATGGGGAGTGTTTTTACAATTGTACCCTTACATTTGAGTATCCCCCTCAGGGGCACTTATGTCATTATACATGTCCCATTTTGGGCCTCACAACCTTCTAACAGGCCCGCTGGGCTTAGGTGGGGGCCATCCCCACAACAGATCCATTTGCGGTAGCCACATAAGGGTTATGAGGACTATGAATACATGGGATAGGTTGTTAGTGCATACTCTGAAGGAGAAAAGGTAAGGGAAAACGGTGCACCTGGTCCTTACCGACTGCCGATAGGTTGTGGTATTTAGACAGCGGTCAGGGTAGTCACTAGAGTAGTTTGCGCAACTCCAGTAACGCATACCTAGGCGGAAGCTGTCCTTAGACTTGAAGAACTTGCATGTGTCCCGGCACCAACAAAGGGGGGCATCTCCCCTCTGGTAGGAGTTGCGACGAACACTCGGTAGGAAAGTTCGGGATGGGGTTGTTGCTACAGGGCACGTCATTGCGGGGAGCTGACCTCGTAGCATGCCGGGCTTGTTCTACCTGGACCACAACAGCCCTTACTTTCTCATCACGGGCGGCAGCTAACTGTGATAGGTCACGGGTCTCCTCCCATTGCTTCATCATCTTGTCCCATTGCTTCTTCTGCCTTTTGTCCATCCTAGTGTGGCGAAGTAAGCACCGATGTAGTGTGGGGTTTGCTTGTGCAGTGTTCTCTGAGAAATCTCTTCGACCTCCTTTTATTGGCCCCTTGTTGCCCTATTGGTACATGAAGGTGCCTATGTGGTCTCGTCACTACGCAAAGCTACCAAGTGTGCAAAGCTAGTAAAGCTGGGCCGTGAGGTCTTTTCGCTGCGGAAAGCTAGCCTATGTGGTCTTCTCAGTGCTTAAAGCTGGCATGTGTACTCTTGTCACCGGTGAAAGCTAGCGTGTGTAGTCTTGTCCTTGCTCAAAGCTGGCGTGTGTAGTCTTGTCGCTGTAGAAAGCTGGCATGTGTGGTCTTGTTGCTGAGCAAAGCTAGCGCGTGCAGTGTTCAGTGTGCATAAAGTTGGCGTGTGTAGTCTTGTCGCTGATGAAAGCTGGCATATGTAGCCTTGTCACTGCTCAAAGCTAGTGTGTGTAGTCTTGTCGCTGCGGAAAGCCGACCCGTGTGGTCTTATTGCTACGCAAAGCTGCCCGTGTGGTCCTATCACTGGGCAAAGCTTCCATGTGTTTTGAATGGCACCGTCACACCACAAATATGCTATAAAATGAATGGATAAGGCATTGCTGGTTGGAACAACTATCTTCTCCGTCGTAAAGTAAGCCACCATGATAGACGCCGAGAGGCCAGTCGAGCATGGGTCACCAAAGGAGGACCTTCTGCTCAAAAGGAAGAAGGATTTCGGTGCAACATACCGCTTGTTGTGAAATAGGCGTGCTCAGCTAGTGTGGCCGAAATGTAGGACACGGTGGTGCAGGTGGCAGAAGGTTATACGGATGTTGCTCAACGTTTCTTTCGATGCCCATACTCTGGGGTACAAGTTCGCGCTCGTCTATTTTGTTGTACTACTAATAGAGTTTCAATGTTAACATTACTTTGTAGCAGATGGATAAATGTAACTTCGTGCGATGGATTGATCCTCCCCATGAATGGTATATTGCGATGTATGTGCATACATTGTGGGAGCAAATCGCTGATTTGAAGGCATGGATTGAAAGTCTAGAAGAGCAAAACAATGACCACTGTTAGCAAATGGAGCGCGAGAGGGGCAACGAGGAGGTCGTCAATATAGGGAGTTCATACGACCCAACATGCTGCTGCGCAAACCCTATTTGTATATGTGCTTACCACTACAACGACGGCCAGCCACGTCCGAGGCGACCCCCTCAGCAACACTCCATGTGGGTACCACGAGGCTCCTTCCACTTATAGGCAATGATGTGTATAGTTGTACCGTTGTACTCTGGACTATTGTTCGAAATAATTTTTAATGCCGTTAAGCATGTAATTGAATGGTCTGTACGTTGCTACGATTACCATCAATGCACATCACTATTCATTTCGTGCAGGCGTCGACAAGGTAAGGAGAAGTAGAAGTAAGCTCGTCAAAGTATTGTAAACATCATCACTACGTAAACAGCAAACGTAAATAGTACATGAACAAAATTTGTACAATCAGTACTACCATCCTCCAACAGCATCCCCAGTCCCCCCTCCGTCGCCACCCTGGCCAGATCCATCTCTGCGTCCGCGTCCTCCGCTACAACGGGTGACGACACCCTGACAACGTAAGACGATCAAGAGACTGCCGCACCCGCCCCTGAGCTGGTGGAGTGGGCTGCACTGTCGCTTGTGTGCCCTTCGGTGCACCGATGAGGGCACTCCTAGAAAGAACCTCTGATGTGTGGCCCGAGGTGCAGAGCCTGACACCTACCTAGGCCAGTCCAAAACGTACTGGTCTGGATCGTTCGGGCCTAGGGAGACCCCCCATCCGTGTTCAGGGAAGAGAACACATGCCAAACAAATATTGTTAGATTGTGAGATAAAGCATCGGGATAAAACCGAGGAGAGGTGAAGCGTACCCTTAGTTGGCGCCATCACGTTTGGAGGAGGGATGTATGGCACGGAGTACGCCCCCTATGTGGGGAAGCCAGAGATGTACAGATGGCGTGCAAACAACAGCCCTGTTGGTGTACGAGGCTATCCCCAGGCTGACCCCCAGCCTCATCCGGGTGAGGTGGTGTAGGACGTGCCCAAGTAGAACCTCTAGAGTGCTGCCATGCTAGTCGGGGTGGCACCGGTGGACGAACCGTCTGTGCACTAGACATGGGCGTAGAGACCATCGGTGGGCTCGTGTAGGACAGCAGGGCTACCACACGTCTACCCCAGGCCTCTACACGGCGCCAAGCGCTCATAATTCTCACTTTCCACGAATGCGATGGCCAATGGCAATATTTGGTTGTTGCCGTCAATGCCTATGGCCATCAAGATCTGCTCCTTATATTTGCCAGTCAAAGGTCCCATCAACTGAGATCACCGGCAGCAGGTGCCTGAAAGCCTCGATGCATGCACCAAATGCTAAGAAGGCCCTCTGCAACATCACATATCCTGGTGGCCTTGTGGAAGGCTTATCCTGCACAGCGATATGCGTACCCAGGTTCCTGTCCTACAATATCGTAAGCATACGAGGAAGATTGTCGTACGCCACCTCGAAACACCTGAAATATTTTTCCAACGCCTTCTGCTTCGCACGCCACACCTTCGCATAGCTAATCTTATACTTGAATTTCTTCTCAATAGCAACCACGTTGTGTGTGGCCTCCATGTCTTTCTTCTCTACTTTCTCTCGATACATCAAAATGGCTATAAAGGTGGATGTTAAGTTATGATGCCTCGCCAAAACAGTACTGAGAATGCAAAAGTGCGGCTCGACCTTTGACACAATCCAGCGAGTCTCATACTTGGGTCTACATGTGTGCACCCTCCAAGGACAACCGGCCTCCTTGCTCTTCACCATGTACTACCCCTGGCTAGATTTCATGACCCGAAAAGTCCGTTGCATTGAAAAGGCCCACAGCTTGATGGCATCCTACAGTGATGCCTTATCAGCAAACATTGAATGCAACTAAACCTCTATCTCATCATACTCCCACAGTGATTCATGCTAATCATGTGCAGAAACACCCTCAGCATCAAACTGCTTCCATTCCTGCGGGACGGGAGCTCCATCCTCATCTGAACTGTCCTCATCGTCCTCCTGTACAGTTTCCTCTTTAGCACAAGCTGTCTTGTCATCGCACTCCATCTACTGCACTATGTACTTGTTGTAGGGGTGGCCCCCGCCTAAGCCCAGCCGGCCTGTTAGGAGGTTATAAAGCCCAAAATGGGACATGTATAATGACATAACTGCCCTTGAGAGGGATACTTGGGTGTAAGGTAATAACTGTAAAATGCTCCCCATGTGCATATATAAGCCATCCAGGCCATGGGGAAAACCCCCCAAACATTGCTCACCTAACTTTCCACTACCATACTCTCTCTCTTTGGTTTGTAACCACAATAATTGGCGCCGTCCGTGGGACGACAACAGCAAGCTCCAAGATCTGAAGAAGGATGGCACCGAAGAAAACTTCATCGGCGGTGGCGGAGAAGAAGAAGAGGAACACGATGGAGCGCGTCAACACCAGAGCTTCGGCGTCGGTGATCGTGAAAGCGGGCGTCGACACCAATGCTGCAGCTGCGAATGTCAACGCTCATGGTTCGACGATCGACCCCACCGCTGGTGAGATAGTCGGCACCGGCAGCACCGACTGGGTTGTGGGGAGTGGTGACGCCAACACCTGCGCTGGCATGACCACCACCCCCACTTCCAGTGCGGTAGCAGCGGGCGGCTCCGGCGACAACGTTGGTCTCGTCACCGACTTCGGAGTCCAGCGCACCGGTGCGTCAGGAGGCTCCAGAGTGCAAGCCGTGGTTGTTGCCAGCCCGACGGTGCAACCCACTGCTCCAACCACCGCAACCACGTTGACAGTGGAGAACGCTCTACTAACGGCCCTCCGCACGCTGCAACGGGAGCTGGCGGACCTCCACGGAGCCGTGCGGGATATACAAGAGGCTCGGAGCCAGCAAGTCCCGCTGGTGGTCGCGCCGGAGCCCATGCCAAAGCGGGCGAACAGCCGCGACGCCCCCACTTCCAGTCGTGTTCCGCTACGGCGTGTGGATCCAGAGTCCCCCCCTCTCCGCGAGCCTGCAACAATCGGCATGGCTGGAGGACTTCAAGTTCCCCAGCGTTGTCGAGCATACAAGGGCGACACAGACCCTCGGGAGTTTGTGCGCGTGTACGAGACCGCCATCGAAGCTGCAGGCAGAGACGACACCACCAAAGTGAAGGGGCTCCCCTTGCATTGCAGGGAGTGGAGCTCTCTTGGTTTTTCACCATAGAGCTGAACTCCATCTATGCGTGGGAGCAGATCCACGACCACCTCTACAATAACTTCTAGGGGAACTACGTCAAGCGCGTCGACGCGGATCAGCTCTTCGCCGTCAAGCAAAGACCTTTGAAGAAGCTCCGAGAATACTTCAAGCGCTTTGTGAAGGTCCGCTGCCAGGTTAAGGATGTCAACGAGACAACCATCGTCAACGCAGCGATACAGGGCCTCCGCCCGGGGCCGCTGGCTCAGTACAACGCGCGCAAGCCATTCAAGATGGTGGCGAAGCTCTTCGATAAAATGGAAGAGTCTGCAAGGGTGGAGGAGGATGCGTTACGGCGCCAGGGCAATGACTCCGACACTAATCTGGCGGAGAGCTCGACGAAGAACAGAGACTTGCTAAAGGACGGCTCCTCGAAGGGCAAGCGCAAGCAAGAGTCCTCGAAGAACGCTCCTGAGCGCAAGGACGCCCGGCATATCGACCCTCGAGCGATAAGCCCAAGCACGGCCAACACAAGTCCCGGAGGGCCTGCTACGTCTTCGACATTGAGAGCGGCTCCGAAGATAGCGCCCCCACCGGTCGTGGCCAGGGCCCCTTGCGGATCCAAGCCCACGTCCAGCAACCCCTTGAAGGCCCCTTGCGAATCCAAGCCCTAGAGGGAGCTCAGCGCCAGGTTATAAACATCATTTCCGGGGGCTCCACGCTGGAGATTGCCTCGGTGTGGCAGCAGAAGGCCTACACGCGGAGGTTACACCACATGGCGACATACCCGGCGCAGGCACCGCCGGACTGGGCGCAGCACAAAATTACCTTCACGCCTGCTAACACCGAGGGCATGGAGTTCCCTCACCAAGATCCCCTGGTCATCCAGGCCACCATCGCAGGATGCGATGTTAAGTGCGTCCTAGTCAATTGAGGAAGCTCCGCGAACATCTTGTTCGCAGCGGCCTTTGACCAAATGGGGATCCCTCGAAGTCGCTTAGGCCCCTCGGGAATCCCATTACAGGGCTTTGGAGGTTAGCCACTGAGGGCGTTGGGCCATATATGCCTGCAGGTCTCCTTTGGCCAGGGCGACAACATGAGGAGCAAAGATGTCACCTTCGACGTCGTCGACATCTCGTATCCGTACAACGCCATATTGGGGTGCCCAACCCTCAACTCCTTCGAGGCAGTCCCACACCACGGCTGTAACATCCCAAAATTTGGCTTTCTGGAAAAATTTAAATTCAAATTAACTATTTTAAAGTAATTGGATTTTACTTGGCTTTTATTTGATTTTCTGGGTTTTATTTCAAAATTTAAAGCAAGAAAATGTATTTTAAATATTTTATTAAAGCTAAAAAGGGAAAATTATATTTTTCCTAGCCTTTCCTAAATTTTTAAATATTATTTGAGAATTTTCTGAAATTTAAAATCAATTTTCAAAGTTAAAAAGTATTTTATAAAATTATTAAAATTCAAATCTGAAATTAAAAATATTTTAATAAGTCTAAAATGCTTCCAGGAATATTTTATGATTTTTTTCTGGAATTTTTAGACATTAAATATTATTTTTCCAAGTGTTTATAAAGTTTCTAGTAATTGCTGAAATTTATTCCGATAATAAAAATCAAATTAATCCTATTCCGCCACGTGTCGCTCTCATATTAAATCAATCTCTCTCCACGTTTTAATCCTAGCCACACATTACGACTTACCCCTTCATAAAATCCAAAGGCCCTCATCCACCCACTTGCCACGTGTCGCGAATCCGACGGCCCGTACCCCTTCACTAACTCTTACTCCCTATGACACATGGGACCCATATGTCATATCCTTCTTCAACCTCACCTTCTTCCTCCTCTCACCCTCTCTCTCCTCCACCATTAATACCGAATTTGGAGCTTTAAAATCCCGCGTTTCTCCCTCATAAAATCCCGATTAAAGAGTGGAAACGGATACCTTATTACTCCCTTCCATTCCTCCGGCCGTTTCCCCTCAATTTTAGTCCCCTAATTGCGGGAGCAATAACTCCGGCGAGCTCCAAAAACCACCGGCCGCCCCTCCTCTCCCCGCATATAAAAACCCCCCTCCACGACCTCCTTGACCCCACCTCCCACCGCCCTCCTCCTCCTCTTCTCGGCCGCCTCCCGGTGCCCGACCGCCGGCCATCCAAACCCCGCCGCCACCACCTCCAAAAACCCCACCGCCGGCCACCCAAATCCCCGCCGCCGGCCATCCAAATCCCCGCCGCCGCCGCCGGTAAGCGCCGCCGCCTTCCCTCACCCGCCGCCGCCGTTCGCCGCCCTCTCGCCGGCCGCCGGCCACCGGCAAGGCCGCCGGCCGGCCATCTCCCGTGCGGCTGTGTGTGCGCCCGCGTGGCCAGTTGTGCCCGCGTGGACGGCCACGTGGCCGCCACCTCGCGCCCGCATGGCGCCATGTGGCCGGTTTGCCACGTCCACGGTAGACCGGACCCACCGGTCATTCAAATAATATTTCCCGCTCAGAAAATTCGAAAATTGATGACGTCATAAATAGCATTTTTAGTACAAAAATAATTCCCGAAATCAGCTTTTTCCTTTTTCCCTCCTCTTTAAATCTTTCGGAAGCCATAACTTTCTCATTTTAACTCCGATTTTAGCCGTTCAAATTTCTAAATTTTTCTAAAATCCTAAGCTATCCATTTATGGACTCTTTTTAATTTTTGAATTTTATTTAATTTTTGTTTGAATTTATTTGTTTTGCTTGTCTGTCTTTTCGCGCGTAGATTCCGCCGTCGCCGAGGAATTCGTCGAGTCGCAGCAAGAAGACCCAATTAGCGCTCAAGAAGGCAAGTCTCCTTTGATCATCTTGAACCTACGATTTTGAAATGTTTTAATTATTTCAAATTATGTGCATTGGTATTTATATAAAATATTAGTTCAAATATTAAGGTATTAGTTACCCCAATTTTGTTATGCCCTCAATTGAATTTGAATGCCATGTACCTTTGCAACCCTAGAAATTCCTTTGACTCATTAATGAGAGTAATATATTAAATTGTTGGTATTAGAATGGTAGAACAATGCTTAGCCATGCTATTGAATACCTCGTAAATCTTGAAAATGGGAAATTATGAATTATTGTAATACCCTTGTGTTTACAAATTTAGTGGTAATTGGAGTTACCACTGTTCTTTTAAAATAAACTAAAATGTGAAAATTGGTTTAGATTAGGGTGGACGGTTGGTTTGGATTGGTGCAGGAAGCACGAGATCTTGTTAAGTGTATGTTCCACCCTAGTCAATTAAGGACCGACGCTTGTGTTTGTCCAGACTGAGCATTAACCGTACAACCACAAGTCTATATGGGTACGACCTAGCTGACTAACTTACGATAGTCTAGTTTAGGTGCCACCAGTGGAAAGTGGGTGCCAGGGATGGACTGGTTATTCACAGTGAGGGACAGGGATTTACTGTACTCATATGGCGCAAGAGGGGGCTTTGGTTCGGGCAGTTAGCCTACCTGCGGTGAAACCTCAGCGGGTGGTATCTAGCTAGATTAGAGTAAGGTAAAGGCTTTGTGATATTTTATCTGGGTCTCATGCCAAAGGAAGCGTGTTGACTTTTAGGATAAATTATCTCTTGTGGGTAAAGTTGTACAACCTCTGCAGAGTGTAAAACTATTCGAATAGCCGTGCCCACGGTCAAGGGCGGGCAAGGAATGCATGCACATGGTAGATTTCTGGTTTTGTTTTAAAATCAAAAGTTTTGTATTCCGAGAGTGGAGGGAACTCTCGGAAGGGTATCCTGGCAGTTGGAGCCAGAGAGGGTGGATGTAACCCGCAGTATTAAACTTGTTCAAGTTGTTTAAGCTAGTGTTGGTAGATGGAACCTTCACTATAGAATTATTGATAGTTTCTGTTAAAACATTTACTTTATTAAATGGTTGCCTTCGAAAATAATTAGTAGTAATTGAAATTTTAAAATATTGCTTTGTGCAAAAGAACCATATAGCCTTCCTTTGTCAAGCCTTGCATCTATGCATTTTTTCCAAGACTTGCGGAGTACTTTATGTACTCACATGCTACACTTAAAAATAAATATTCAGAAGAACATGAAGCTCAAGAAGGTGATTACGACTACTGCTTCACCTGCGGCTGTGATGGATTCTTCCCAGAGAACTAGGTCGCGCTTCCCCAGTCAATTGCCTGTGGCGTATTGATGGGACTTCGCCAGTTTATCTTTTGTTTCCGCCGTGTTCTGTGTGTGAGGTCTTGAAACCTCATTTGTAATAATGGGACCTTTTCGGTCAGTACTCTTAATTATTGTAATAAATCGTTGTTGGTGATGTTTTCCATTCTGTTTAACTGTGTGCACTAGCTTTGATCTGGGACTAGTGCTGTAATACACAGAGGGTCCGGGTTTGGTAATCCGGGGTCCCGACAGAGGTGGTATCAGAGCCAATTTGACTGTAGGACGTGACCTAGATTAGTAATGGTAAACAATAAGGACTTATGTTTATAAAAAGAGTATATTAAAAATATATAAGCCTCTTTGCTTCTACTCTCTTCTTACTTAGAATCTCGTTCTTGTCTATAAATTCCCTTGTCAAAATCTTTTTACTAATCTTCCCTTTTATTTCAACTTTGTAGATGGCCGATTCGACCTCTGCTGCCCCGTGGGACTACTACTCTCATGGTGAAGACGCTGGAGCATTTGCTAGCCTCCTTCGTCAGCTGATGCAGTGCTTGGAGTACCGTCAGCCGCCCATTTTCAGGGGGCGGAAGATTCGTATCATGGACCGTGACTCTTGGTCGATGGAGATATTCCTGTATGCACGGGAAGGAGAATTCAACTCCCACAAATACCCCATCAAGCATCCTCGGTCCCGCTGTTTCGATGCCGTCCAGGATGCAGCACGCCTGGCCATTGATGAGTTGTGCCATCTGCACAAGGATGCTGTGCACCAGTCCCCTTTTTGCTTCTTCATCAACCCCAGAGCAGGACAGAGGTATCCAGATCCCTTTGATATTCCAGTTGATGACCCTCGACTATCGCACCAGATACAGCTCTCGCAGGCGATGGCAGTCACGTATACTAGAGCTTTGGAGGAGATTGGACAGCTACGGATGCTGCTCACTTCTAGCTATCAGCACTCCGACACTCTTCGTGCTCAGCTTCGCCAGAGTCAGTCTGCAGAGTTCGAGCTGAGACGTCCCCAAGCTACAGTTGATTACACGCCGTCTTCTCCCGTACCAGCTGTCATCCCCAACAACCCGGCACCGGCTCGACTTTCGGGACTTCTCACTAGGCTCACAGCACGCAAGAAGGTGCGACGCCCCAGTCCGCCACCTGTCATCACTCTCAAGAAGCGCAAGCTTTCTCCTTCCTGCTCGCGTTCGACTGCCTCCAGTCGTAACCGTGCCTCGGCCGAGTGTGATTGTTCGCGACACCATGTGAACGAGCGCCAGGAGGAGCCGGAGGAGGATCCGGAAGAGGACACAGAGGAGGATCCGGAGGAGCGCATCGTCGTGGAGGATGAGTAGTTAGTTGAGTCAGTAGTACCCAAATAAATGTCCACGTTCTTAGAACGCTTTATTATATTTTGGTGTGTTAGATGGACTGTACCAAGCCTATGTGCACTTGTGGTGCAGCCATCCCTGAATTTATCTTGTTTTTAATAAAAGTTTTCCCTAAGTAGTTGCTTGTTTCTCTTTGTGAGTTGGCTTGGGATGTTATTTAGTCTCCCTAATCTCTTACCTATGCTAGTTCCCTCTTACCTTTTGCTAACCCTGGAAACCGCTTCAGATGGTGAACACAAGGAGCAACCCGGGCAGTAGCCGTAACCCCAACGCTCAACCAGAAGACAACATTCCACCCCCTCCTGCTCAAGCGCCCAATTGGAGCAGATGATGGCCATGCAACTACAGCTTCTGCAAGCCTTAGCTCAGAACCATGTGCAGCAAGCTCCTGAGGCACAAAATCAGGCACCTCAGTCTAAGTTGGGAGAATTTATGAGGACCAGACCTCCTACATTTGCTGGATCAGTGGACCCCTTGGAGGCAGACGATTGGGTTAAGGATGTGGAAAGGAAGTTGAATTTGGCTCAGTGCAATGACCACGAGAAGGTGTTGTATGCTGCTCACCAACTCAAAGGAATTGCTGCTAACTGGTGGGAAAACTACTGCGCCGCCCATCAAAATGTACAAACCATCACCTGGGATGAGTTTGTGGAGGCTTTCCGCACTGCACATATTCCTACGGGAATAATGGAAATGAAGAAAAGGGAATTCTACCAACTGCAGCAGGGAAACCTCAGTGTTTCAGAATACCTGAACAAGTTCACCCAATTGTCCAGGTATGCGCCAGAGGATGTCACCTCAGATGCAACAAAGATCTGGAGGTTCATGCAGGGGCTTGATCCCAATATCAAGGTGCAGCTGGTGTCCAATGACTACCCAACTTTTTAGCACATGGTGAACAAGGCTCTCGTGCAAGAAGATGCCCAACGTCAACTGTACGAGACTCGGAAGAGAAAGTTCCAAGCTCAGCAGGGAGCAAGCAGTTCTCGGTTTCGCCCCAACCCTCCTCAATTCAGCAGGCCCTCAATGCCAAGTGTGCCAAGGACACCATCAGCAGGACCTCATCCAAATCCGCAAGCTCCCAGAGCAGGCAATGTGGCCAACCACAGCAGAATAAGACTTCAGCAGCAGGAGTGTAGTGCTTCAACTGCAAGAACATGGGGCGTTATGCCAGCAACTGTCCCCAGAAGCGCCCAGCTGTAACTCCCGTTCGTTTCAACCTGGGAACCACGCCAGCAAGAGCTCCAACTGCAGGTCAAGGCCGTGGGGCACCGCAAACTCCAAGGACTCCGCAGACGGTGAGTAGAGGACATCTTAATCATGTCACTGCGGAGGCAGCCCAAGATGCACCAGACGTAGTTCTGGGTAAGTTCCTTGTCAACTCAGTACCTGCAACAACATTATTTTATTCTGGAGCTTCGCATTCTTTTGTGTCAAAAGATTTTGTTGAAA
This sequence comes from Dendrocalamus latiflorus, assembly GCA_017311315.1. Classification (NCBI taxonomy): domain Eukaryota; kingdom Viridiplantae; phylum Streptophyta; class Magnoliopsida; order Poales; family Poaceae; genus Dendrocalamus; species Dendrocalamus latiflorus. Next base: position 22,696,204 of record CM029611.1, read on the forward strand.
GATATAATTGGGATGTGCGGTTGCTTAAGAACCCTATGCTAGTCCAGTACCCTGGGAAGGAAATGAGGACTAACACAGTCTGCCCTAGCGCAACTGTGGATATAAATGGAGTAAAATTCTTAGCGAATCTTATTATAATAGATTCTAAGAGCCTAGATGTCATACTTGGTATGGATTGGTTAACCCAGTATAAAGGACAGATAGATTGTGCTGATCGTGCTGTCACTATTACCAACTCGGATGGAATTCAAGTAAGGTATAAGTCAAACACGTCTTCTCGGAATAAGTGTGGGCTGAACAGTTTGAAGGAAGTAACTTTGGAAAAGGTGCCTATAGTAAGTGAATACCCAGATGTGTTTCCTGAAGATTTACCCGGAATGCCGCCAGACAGGGAAGTTGAGTTTGTCATCAACCTAGTACCTGGAACAGCTCCAATATCCAAGAGACCTTATCGTATGTCTGCAAATGACTTGGCAGAAGTTAAAGAAGCAAATTGAAGAGTTGCAAGATAAAGGTTTTGTAAGACCAAGCTCGTCACCCTGGGGAGCACCAGTACTGCTAGTAAAGAAGAAAGATGGTAGTCTTCGCATGTGTGTGGATTATCGATCTTTGAACAATGTGACAATCAAGAATAAGTACCCTTTGCCCAGAATAGATGATCTGTTTGATCAGTTGAAAGGATCATGTGTATTCTCTAAGATTGATCTTCGATCAGGTTATCACCAATTGAAGTTAAGACCAGAGGACATACCCAAGACAGCATTTGCTACCCGTTATGGATTGTATGAGTATACAGTGATATCTTTTGGACTAACCAATGCCCCAGCATATTTTATGAATCTGATGAATAAGGTGTTCATGGAATATTTGGATAAGTTTGTGGTTGTATTCATCGACGATATTCTGATATACTCCAAGAATGAAGAAGAGCACGCAGAACATTTGAGGATAGTTTTGGAAAAACTCAGAGAAAACCAGTTGTATGCCAAGTTTAGCAAGTGTGAGTTTTGGTTAAAGAAAGTGGCTATCTTGGGTCACGTGATTTCTGCAGGAGGAGTGTCTGTAGACCCCGATAAAGTAAATGATGTGCTCAATTGGACACAACCTAAATCAGTATCTGAGATCAGAAGCTTTTTGGGATTGGCTGGTTACTATCGTCGCTTTATTGAAGGATTCTCCAAGCTGGCAAGACCTCTCACCCAGTTGCTAAAGAAGGAAAAGAAGTTTGAATGGAGTAAATCGTGTGAGGACAGTTTTCAAGAACTAAAGAGAAGGCTAACTTCTGCACCAGTGTTAACCCTTCCGGATATTAGAAAGGATTTTGAAGTCTTTTGTGATGCCTCAAGGCAAGGATTAGGCTGTGTTTTGATGCAAGAAAGAAAGGTAGTAGCCTATGCTTCAAGGCAATTGCGACCCCACGAGGAGAATTACCCAACCCATGATCTAGAGCTTGCTGCCGTGGTGCATGCTTTAAAAATATGGAGGCATTATTTGATCGGTAACCGTTGTGAGATCTACACGGATCACAAAAGTTTGAAGTATATTTTTACCCAACCTGATCTCAATATGAGACAAAGGAGATGGCTTGAGCTAATAAAGGATTATGATGTGGGAATACATTACCATCCGGGAAAGGCCAATGTAGTAGCTGATGCCTTGAGCAGAAAGAGTTACTGTAATAAGTTGTGGATAAAGGACAGTATGCCTGCACTTCAAGCAGAATTTCAGCGACTTAACCTGGAAGTAGTAGAGGAAGGATTCCTGGCAACTTTAGAGGTTCAACCCACTCTAGAGGACCAGATAAAGACAGCTCAAAAGGAGGACAAGTATGTCAAGGAAATTAAAGAAAATATGAAGAAAGGAAAGGCGCCAGGATTTTCAGAAGATGAAGAAGGTATCATTTGGTTTGGGAAAAGAATTATCGTACCTGAAAAGAAGGAAATAAAGGAGTTAATCCTGAAGGAAGCCCATGAATCTGGATACTCAATTCACCCTGGAAGTACAAAGATGTACCAAGATCTCAAAGAAAGGTATTGGTGGTCAAGTATGAAAAGAGAAATTGCAGAGCATGTAGCTTTGTGTGATGTGTGCCAGCGAATTAAAGCTGAACATCAGAGACCTGCCAGACTTTTGCAACCATTGCAGATTCCTGAATGGAAATGGGAAGAAATTAGTATGGATTTTATAACTGGATTGCCGAGAACAAAATCAGGGCACGATTCAATTTGGGTTATTGTGGATCGTCTGACAAAAGTCGCGCATTTCATTCCAGTAAAGACCACCTACTCTGGAGATAGACTCGCAGAGTTGTATATGTCAAGAATTGTGTGTTTGCATGGAGTTCCAAAGAAGATTGTTTCAGATCGAGGTACTCAGTTCACCTCAAGATTTTGGCATAAATTACATGGACTTTTGGGCACAAATTTGAACTTTAGCACAGCATATCATCCACAGACAGATGGTCAAACAGAAAGAGTAAATCAAATTTTGGAAGATATGTTGAGAGCTTGTGTTTTAGCAAACAAGGCTAATTGGGATCAAAGTCTGCCCTATGCGGAGTTTTCCTATAACAACAGTTATCAATCCAGCTTACAGATGTCTCCGTTTGAAGCTTTGTATGGCAGAAAATGCAGGACATCGTTGTATTGGAAAGAAACCGGAGAAGGACAAGTGTTTGGACCAGATGTGTTGAAGCAGGCAGAGGAACAAGTTCGTCTGATCCAGGACCAGTTAAAAACAGCTCAAACCAGACAGAAAAGCTATGCGGACAATCGTCGAAGAACATTAGAGTTTATACCAGGAGATCATGTTTATTTGAAAGTGTCACCACTCAAGGGAATGAGACGTTTTGGAGTCAGTGGAAAACTTGCTCCTAGATTCATTGGACCCTTTCCTGTTGTAGCGAAAAAGGGAGAAGTTGCTTACCAGCTAGAGCTTCCACCTCAGTTGTCGAAGGTGCATGACGTCTTTCATGTATCCCAGCTAAGAAAGTGTCTCAGAGTGCCAGAAGAGCAGATGCCTCTAGAGGAAGTGAACTTAAAGGAGGACTTGACATACCCAGAGTATCCAGTCAAGATAATGGAGGAAGCAGAGCGTAGTACGCGAAGCAAGATCATCAAATTCTGTAAAGTACAGTGGAGCAATCATTCTGAATCAGAAGCAACTTGGGAGCGTGAAGAAGATTTAAGAGCAGAGTTCCCTGACCTCTTTCCCAGTCCGTCCGAATCTCGGGGTCGAGATTCTCTCTAAGGGGGGTAGGTTTGTAACATCCCAAAATTTGGCTTTCTGGAAAAATTTAAATTCAAATTAACTATTTCAAAGTAATTGGATTTTACTTGGCTTTTATTTGATTTTCTGGGTTTTATTTCAAAATTTAAAGCAAAAATGTATTTTAAATATTTTATTAAAGCTAAAAAGGGAAAATTATATTTTTCCTAGCCTTTACTAAATTTTTAAATATTATTTGAGAATTTTCTGAAATTTAAAATCAATTTTCAAAGTTAAAAAGTATTTTATAAAATTATTAAAATTCAAATCTGAAATTAAAAATATTTTAATAAGTCTAAAATGCTTCCAGGAATATTTTATGATTTTTTTCTGGAATTTTTAGACATTAAATATTATTTTTCCAAGTGTTTATAAAGTTTCTAGTAATTGCTGAAATTTATTCCGATAATAAAAATCAAATTAATCCTATTCCGCCACGTGTCACTCTCAGATTAAATCAATCTCTCTCCACGTTTTAATCCTAGCCACACATTACGACTTACCCCTTCATAAAATCCAAAGGCCCTCATCCACCCACTTGCCACGTGTCGCGAATCCGACGGCCCGTACCCCTTCACTAACTCTTACTCCCTATGATACATGGGACCCATATGTCATATCCTTCTTCAACCTCACCTTCTTCCTCCTCTCACCCTCTCTCTCCTCCACCATTAATACCGAATTTGGAGCTTTAAAAACCCGCGTTTCTCCCTCATAAAATCCCGATTAAAGAGTGGAAACGGATACCTTATTACTCCCTTCCATTCCTCCGGCCATCCAAACCCCGCCGCCACCACCTCCAAAAACCCCACCGCCGGCCACCCAAATCCCCGCCGCCGGCCACCCAAATCCCCGCCGCCGCCGCCGGTAAGCGCCGCCGCCTTCCCTCACCCGCCGCCGCCGTTCGCCGCCCTCTCGCCGGCCGCCGGCCACCGGCAAGGCCGCCGGCCGGCCATCTCCCGTGCGGCTGTGTGTGCGCCCGCGTGGCCAGTTGTGCCCGCGTGGACGGCCACGTGGCCGCCACCTCGCGCCCGCATGGCGCCATGTGGCCGGTTTGCCACGTCCACGGTAGACCGGACCCACCGGTCATTCAAATAATATTTCCCGCTCAGAAAATTCGAAAATTGATGACGTCATAAATAGCATTTTTAGTACAAAAATAATTCCCGAAATCAGCTTTTTCCTTTTTCCCTCCTCTTTAAATCTTTCGGAAGCCATAACTTTCTCATTTTAACTCCGATTTTAGCCGTTCAAATTTCTAAATTTTTCTAAAATCCTAAGCTATCCATTTATGGACTATTTTTAATTTTTGAATTTTATTTAATTTTTGTTTGAATTTATTTGTTTTGCTTGTCTGTCTTTTCGCGCGTAGATTCCGCCGTCGCCGAGGAATTCGTCGAGTCGCAGCAAGAAGACCCAATTAGCGCTCAAGAAGGCAAGTCTCCTTTGATCATCTTGAACCTACGATTTTGAAATGTTTTAATTATTTCAAATTATGTGCATTGGTATTTATATAAAATATTAGTTCAAATATTAAGGTATTAGTTACCCCAATTTTGTTATGCCCTCAATTGAATTTGAATGCCATGTACCTTTGCAACCCTAGAAATTCCTTTGACTCATTAATGAGAGTAATATATTAAATTGTTGGTATTAGAATGGTAGAACAATGCTTAGCCATGCTATTGAATACCTCGTAAATCTTGAAAATGGGAAATTATGAATTATTGTAATACCCTTGTGTTTACAAATTTAGTGGTAATTGGAGTTACCACTGTTCTTTTAAAATAAACTAAAATGTGAAAATTGGTTTAGATTAGGGTGGACGGTTGGTTTGGATTGGTGCAGGAAGCACGAGATCTTGTTAAGTGTATGTTCCACCCTAGTCAATTAAGGACCGACGCTTGTGTTTGTCCAGACTGAGCATTAACCGTACAACCACAAGTCTATATGGGTACGACCTAGCTGACTAACTTACGATAGTCTAGTTTAGGTGCCACCAGTGGAAAGTGGGTGCCAGGGATGGACTGGTTATTCACAGTGAGGGACAGGGATTTACTGTACTCATATGGCGCAAGAGGGGGCTTTGGTTCGGGCAGTTAGCCTACCTGCGGTGAAACCTCAGCGGGTGGTATCTAGCTAGATTAGAGTAAGGTAAAGGCTTTGTGATATTTTATCTGGGTCTCATGCCAAAGGAAGCGTGTTGACTTTTAGGATAAATTATCTCTTGTGGGTAAAGTTGTACAACCTCTGCAGAGTGTAAAACTATTCGAATAGCCGTGCCCACGGTCAAGGGCGGGCAAGGAATGCATGCACATGGTAGATTTCTGGTTTTGTTTTAAAATCAAAAGTTTTGTATTCCGAGAGTGGAGGGAACTCTCGGAAGGGTATCCTGGCAGTTGGAGCCAGAGAGGGTGGATGTAACCCGCAGTATTAAACTTGTTCAAGTTGTTTAAGCTAGTGTTGGTAGATGGAACCTTCACTATAGAATTATTGATAGTTTCTGTTAAAACATTTACTTTATTAAATGGTTGCCTTCGAAAATAATTAGTAGTAATTGAAATTTTAAAATATTGCTTTGTGCAAAAGAACCATATAGCCTTCCTTTGTCAAGCCTTGCATCTATGCATTTTTTCCAAGACTTGCGGAGTACTTTATGTACTCACATGCTACACTTAAAAATAAATATTCAGAAGAACATGAAGCTCAAGAAGGTGATTACGACTACTGCTTCACCTGCGGCTGTGATGGATTCTTCCCAGAGAACTAGGTCGCGCTTCCCCAGTCAATTGCCTGTGGCGTATTGATGGGACTTCGCCAGTTTATCTTTTGTTTCCGCCGTGTTCTGTGTGTGAGGTCTTGAAACCTCGTTTGTAATAATGGGACCTTTTCGGTCAGTACTCTTAATTATTGTAATAAATCGTTGTTGGTGATGTTTTCCATTCTGTTTAACTGTGTGCACTAGCTTTGATCTGGGACTAGTGCTGTAATACATAGACGGTCTGGGTTTGGTAATCTGGGGTCCCGACAATGACTTTCCATGCATGAAGCTCCCAGGCCCGCAAGGTATCATCACTACCCGCTGTGACTAGGACATCGCCCGGCGCATAGTGCTTGGTGCCCGAGGTCCACACCGCAAGGTCCACCGAGATTCCTAGGGCAGACACGACAGTGCAAAGGCCCTCGACAGCTCCAAGAAGCACCCCGTCAGACTTCCACATGGGTCGCTCCAGCACCAGAGGCTCCCCTCATGCCCTATCTCGCCGCCCTACCTCGCTGCCATGGCAACAACAGTCGCTACTGTTCTCATCCTCGAGCGGTTCATGGTTAGTATCCCGTCTTTTGTAATCGCTCACCCGCACAAACGTGAGATCAATAAAGTCCACCGTTTGTAAAACTTGTCTTATTCTGTGCAAAGAAGCACAGAGGCTCGCCTCCACGTGCACTCTCTATGAGTATAAACAAAGACACACGGTAAATGCACACACTCTCCGTGAGTATAAACAAAGACACGCAGTAAACACGCAAACTCTTCGTGAGTATAAACAAAGACACGCGGTAAACGCGCACGCTCTCCGTCAGTATAAACAAAGACACACGGTAAACGCGCGCACTCTCCGTGAGTATAAACAAAGACACGCGGTAAGCGCATGCACTCTCCGTGAGTATAAACAAAGACATGCGGTAAACATGCACACTCTTTGTGAGTATAAACAAAGACACGCGGTAAACGCGCACGCTCTCCGTGAGTATAAACAAAGACACGCGGTAAGCGCGTGCACTCTCTGTGAGTATAAACAAAGACACGCGATAAACGCGCGCACTCTCCGTGAGTATAAACAAAGACACATGGTACACGCGCACTCTCCGTGAGTATAAACAAAGACACGCGGTAAACGGGCAAACTCTCTGTGAGTATAAACAAAGACACGCGGTAAACGCACACACTTTTCGTGAGTATAAAATAAGACACGTGGGGGGACGCCTCCGTGCGCACTCTATGGAGTATAAAAAAGACGCGTGGATGTTGTCCCTACGCGCACTCTACGGAGTATAAATAAGATGCAGCGGAGGCAAGCCTCCGCGCGCACTCTACGGAGTATAAATAAGACGCGTGGACGTTGTCCTTTTACGCACTCTACGGAGTATAAATAAGACGCAGTGGAGGCACACCTCTGTGTGCACTCTACGCAGTATAAATAAGACACAGCGGAGGCACGCCTCCGCGCGCACTATGCGAAGTATAAAAAAGATGTGTGGATGTTATCCCTACGCGCACTCTACGGAGTATAAATGAGACGCAGCGGAGGCTCATCTCCGCGTGCACTCTACGGAGTATAAACAAGACACAGCAAGGCGCCAGCCCCACTGCCAACACTTCGAAGGGTAGGGGACGGAGCGCACACGTGTCTACTTTGGCAAGGCGCTAACTCCGCTGCCACCACTTCGAAGGGTAGGGGACGGAGCGCTCAAGCGTCTACTTCGGCTAAGTGCCAGCTCCGCTGCCACCACTTAGAAGGGTAGGGAACGGAGCGCTCGAGCGTCTACTTCGACTAGGCGCCAGCTCCGCTGCCACCACTTCGAAGGGTAGGGCATGGAGCACTCGACCGTCTACTTTGGTTAGGTGCCAGCTCCGCTGCCACCTCTTCCAAGCGTAGGGGATGGAGCGCTCGAGCGTCTACTTTGGCTAGGTGGCAGAAGGGTAGGGGACGGAATGCTCGCGCGTTGACTTCGGCTAGGCGCCAGCTCCGCTGCCACCACTTCGAAGGGTAGGGGACAGAGCACTCGAGCGTCTACTTCGACTAGGCGCCAGCTCCGTTGCCACCACTTTGAAGGGTAGGGGACGGAGCGCTCGAGCGTCTACTTCGGCAAGGCATCAGCTCCGCTGCCACCACTTCGAAGGGTAGGGGACGGAGCGCTCGAGCGTCTACTTCGGCTAGGCGCCATCTTCGCTGCCACCACTTCGAAGGGTAGGGGATGAAGCGCTCGAGCGTCTACTTCGCCTAGGCGCCAGCTCCGCTGCCACCGCTTCCCAGGGTAGGGGACATAGCGCTCAAGTGTTTACCTTGGCTTGGCACCAGCTCCGCTGCCACCGCTTCAAAGGGTAGGGGACAGAGCGCTCTAGCGTCTACTTCGACTTGGCGCCAGATCCGCTGCTACCACTTCGAAGGCTAGGGCACGGAGCGCTCGAGCGTCTACTTTGGCATGGCGCTAGCTCCGCTGCCACCGCTTCGAAGGGTAGGGGACGTTGCGCTCGAGCGTCTACTTTGGCTAGGTGCTAGCTCGGTTACCACCGCTTCGAAGGGTAGGGGACGGAGCGCTCACGCGTCTACATCGCCTAGGCGCTAGCTCCGCTGCCTCCACTTCGAAGGGTAGGGGACGGAGCGCCCACGCGTCTACTTCGCCTAGGCGCTAGCTCCACTGCCGCCACTTCGAAGAGTAGGGGACAGAACGTTTGGCCATCTACGGACTAGTAAGTCCTACAAGTTGGTCGGGGGCAGGCGCAATTGTTAAAAGCGACGGGGGCATATACCCCAACTGGTCTTTATTGCATTCGTGAAAACATGTTTACAAGGGCATCTGGCGACCAACCTCCCAGAAGACCTAATGTACAAGCGTCCTTGAGCATCCAGGATCGCTACTCGTCCGGCTCCACCTTGATGTACTCCCGCGCCGGAGCCTCGCCCGCCGAAGCCTGGGTCACCCGAAAGTCCAGCGAATCCTGGGCCCATCGCCAGTGCCGAAGGCGCCGTCAGGTCATGAGGTCAGAGACTAGCAACCGGTCCCTATTAAGCAGCTGCCCGGAGCACAGCGATACATGCGGTCAGAACATGGGGCAATTTCCACATTATTCATAAAAAAGGGGGCGTGTACATTGCAACGCACACCTACACACTAGAACCATGGCATCACACCTGTGGGTTCGCGCCATGCCTCGCGACGGCGGCATTGCCTTCGTCACGCCGTGGGACTTCATCAATCCATTAGCCGAAGTTCCCCTCGCCATGCGTGGTCCGCCGTAGCTCTACCTTCGCTGCGGCCTCCCCAACATAGTCCCAAATTCGTTCATGGAAAACCTGGACGGCGGGATGAACGACGCGTGCGACGCCTGACATCACCCTAGCCCCTGCTGGCATCTCAGCTGGGGGTCAGCCAACCCGTCGATGTGCCAGCAGCCTCAGTGCCGGAGCAGCGCAAAGGCTAGGCGCGAAGTTATGAAGGAACAATGGTTGCCAAAAGACCTCGCCGCGTTGAGAGTGAGGTTGGAAGCCTTCCCGATTCGACGAAGCGTCCGTGACAGCTCTTCGAGGCCGAAGGAGCGAAGTGGCACTTCAGCGACAAGGTCTTCAATGGCGCCCTCTAGAGCTAGCATGGCATCCCATGCCACCACCGAGGCATCGCCCAGAGTCCAGTCCCGCTCCCCAAGAGATTCAGTAAGGTGACCTTTCTCCTACTCCAGCGCAGCGATTTGCTGGAGCAAGCCGTCATGCTCCTCAGCGGCTACTCGCTGTGCCGCCTCGGCGGCCGCTCGCTGCACTGTTGCCGTGAGCACCTCGGCGTCCGAAATCACATTCTCACGCTCCGCCTCCAGGAGTCAGATGCGATCATCCTTGGTGGAGTGGGCCTCCTCGGCCGCGCGAAGGGCCTCTTCGGTAGCGTGCAGCTGGTCCTCTAGCGCCCCCGCTCACAGGCGTGAGCAGCTTGCAGCGCCCGGCTAAGGGTGATGGTCTGCACAACGCAGCGCTCAGCAAATTCCTAAATGATGGCACACCGTCAAAAGTCGAGTACTCACCCTCATCTCCAAGGCCTCTAGCACGCCTCCAAGGAGCTCCGACCCACACGTTAGCAACACCTGGCGATCCAGGCTCACGACCGCACTGCCCGCGGCCCCCGCCACGCCCGCAGCACTTCCGGTCGAGGGACGAAGTCCACTAAACTCGGTCGCGTGGCCTCTGCGATGACAATTTCGAGGGTGCTGGGCGTCGATGCCACCAATGGAACGTCCCCGCCCCCTAAAGATTGTCTGTGCCTGGGGGACCGTGCCACTGCCAATGCTAAAGGGTAGTGGTTAGGGCCCTATGAAAGCCCCATAGGATTGTACGAAGGTAGTCAAGCTTACCTTCGGCATCAACCGACGGGCTCCGCTGGTGTTCCCCTCAGCCTCAGAGCGAATCGTAGGAATACCAGCGCCCCCTGAAGAAGCTGACTCCCCGGGTCGGGGGGCCTTTGTGTCAGAATCTGACTCCAACAGGCTCCTGACCCCGGTCGCCACAGCCTCAGAGGGAACCGCAAGGATATCAGGCCAGGGGGCCTCTGTGTCGAAATCGGACTCCAGCAGGCTCCTCACCTCGGTTGCCACAGCGAACCCCCTCTCCGAATGTGAGGGCAACCATGTACGCGGCCGCTTCGCTTTCGGAGTCCGGGGCAAGGACACCTCCGCCTCGGTAGCCGGCGCAGGCGGCGATGCTTTGCCGCCCTGGTTGTCCGCGCCATACCCTTGGTCTGTGGCGCTGCCCAGGGACTCCTCGCCTGGAACCACCTCCTTCGTACCTGCTTCTAGGTCTGAATCGGCATATTTCGCCGAGTCAGAGTCGGCATCCATCGAACAATCACCCCCGGCACAGCTAACAGAAGCGGCCGCCGCTGGGGCGGACACGACCGCGGGAGACCGGGCCCTCCACCAGGAGGGTGACCTCTTCCCCTTGCCATCGCCATCACGGCGGTGAGCCCAGCTAGGATTGGGAATGGCGTGCTCCGGCACAGGAATGCCCAGGGCTTCGCACACCCTGTTTATCCGCCTTAGCTTCATCGCCTCGGTTGCGGTTACGCGCAGGTCATGTTCCTTGGCCGCATACGGCCCAAAGAACACCACCATTGCACACTACGTGTCTTCTAGGACAAGCCCTACAGGGAAAGGCGAGGCGGAGTAAAAAAAACTCCTATGCAAAAACTTACGCGGATTGGAGGGCCTCGACAGTGACGATAAGGACGGCCGAACACCGTCGCGCCGAGGCCTCCAGACTGGAGGCGCAACCCATCGTCATGTGGTGTCACGCCATACATGACGAACTCGTCGGCGAGCTCACGCATGTTGAACTGAAGAGTGATCCCCACAAGTCTCCGGGCCCTCCACTGTCCTCATCGTCGATCGTCACGCCCGACGAGGTGTTGAATGATATTGGCTGGCTCATGCACTCAAGGCCGCCGCCACTCGCCATGCGGAGATAGAACCACCGCTTCATCCAGTTCACCCCCCACTTTGTCCGGGTAGAATTGGTAGGGAACATCTGCGAGCACTAGGACCGCAAAACGAAGTTGATGCTACCAAAGTTGGAGAACACCCCTCCTTTTAGCCGTTTCGGCTGGCATCGTGCGTCATGGAGGAATGTGAACAGCGAGGATCTTGGCCAGCATGCCTCCGTCCGCAGTGCCCTGCTGTAAATAGCCACGTAGGCTATTGCGTTCAGAGTCAATTGCGCCAGCTCCAACCCGAAGGTCCGCAGGATGTCACCGGCGATCAGGGCCGCTAGAATCCGAAGGTCGGTGTCAAAGTACGCGATGAAGATGATCACCTCCGACTTCTCTGGGTGTGGCTCCGTGTCGTCGCTGGTAGGCAGGCGCACCTCACAGCGGTCCGACAGCTTCCCCTTGCGCAGCAGAGTTTGGATCGTCTCCTCCGTCGCGAGAGTTGACCTCAGGACACGAGAGCAAGGACCCTCCATCTTCTCTTCCGCCTCCCACCACTTGTTCACTAGCGATGGCTCGTGCCCTTCTAGCACGTATTCCACCTTGATCGGAGGCGACCGCCGAGACGGGGTGCTACCACCGGCCCGATGCACACGTTCTTTGCCGTGGGCCATTGTTCTCCGAGAGCTAAATGGTAACGAGTACTGCACGATGGCAAAGGAGGCGAGAGCACAGGGCGCAAGAAGGCAAGGGACCAGGAGGTATACGAAGGAGAGCGCCGGCGTGGTGCCAGAAGGGGTATTTAAAACCCTTTACTTCCCACACTGCCGGTAAGCGTAATCAGTGGAAGACAAATTGCTCAACTCCCCCATGATTGGGAAGCGTAACCAGTGGAAGCCGAAGTGGCGCAGTCACAAGTGTAATCCACAATGCCATCAATGCACGCGGAGCCATCAATGTCATGTCAGCAGGCCACCAACCAGTCGCCCCGACTCCGACTTCGACGTCGAAAGGAGAATGTCGCCTGATACAAAGGGGTACATAAAGCCCCCTCGCCCCCCATGATCGGGAGGCGCCAGCCGGCGAAAATCCAACCATCCGCCCTCTCCCGCGACCAGCCGGCGTGACTGGGGATTTGCAATAAGTTTTGGCCGAAGTCAAAAACAGGCCTCCTTCTATTCATCAACATTCTTTGATCGCGTTATTAACACTCGTTGTACTGCCGAACAATGCTATCAGAGAATGCAGAGGAACAGAGGTGGGCCTATTTTTGAGAACCAAGATCATCCAAGCCGTAGCGGAAACCGCTGTAGTGAATCGCTAAAGATGGGGAAGGGCGACGCTGTGGTGGTGGTAACACATACATATATACACGCTTCCCCACTGGTCAGGAAGTTCAACAGGCGGGAGGAGAAGCGTCACAATGGCATGTGACCACGATGCCTCAAATCCCATGCCGCCTCAATCAGGTCTTGCCATGCGTCCGCCCTCTTAGGAGCGACTGCACGACTGCTGTCGCAGGCCGCCTGATATGGTACAATTTCCGTCGCGCACTAGGGGACGGCGCGATTTTCGAGGTCATTAATGCATTGGCGGTGGGCCACTAGCCATTCACTCCGACAGCGACGTCGACACTGACTTTGCCTCTGTAGAATGAGTCCGACTCTCACTCACCATCGGTGGTGCGCTACGTCGGAGCCTACTGCCACTTCGAGCCTGCACGATAACTCCGGAGCCCACATCGACTCCGCGTCCCCAAGTCGAAGGATTGGCTTCGTTCAGGGTGTACACCTCGCAACTGTAGGACGCCTTCGGTAGCAATTTTCGCCCCGTGTCCATGCCATCAGGACGCGCTGCGCCAGCAAGATCCAGTTTTGTCTAACGCCTTACAAGGTCACAGGCCGCAAGGACGGAGGGTGGCCAAAGGACTCGGCAACATGGCTTCGGCCCGTGAAGCCCTTCACCATGAGAGGCTCCTGTTGTAGGGGTGGCCCCCACCTAAGCCCAGCCGGCCTGCTAGGAGGTTGTAAAGCCCAAAATGGGACATCTATAGTGACATAACTGCCCTTGAAACGGATACTTGGGTGTAAGGTCATAACTATAAAATGCTCCCCCATGTGAATATATAAGCCATCCAGGCCATGGGGAAAACCTCCCAAGCATTGCTCACCTAACTCTCCACTACCATACTCTCTCTCTCTGTTTGGTCTGTAACCACAACAGTACCCAATATGCTCCTCATCATCGGCTTGCCCTGTTCCCTCACCATGGCGTGACCATTGTACCTCTCCTCCATGTACCATATGGGCCTCATCACGAGCATCTCCCTTCTCTTCGCCAACATGCGGGCCGCCCGAGCGGCTCGCACCTCCCAGAGCACCTTGAACATCTTCTAATGGGAATGCTTGCACAAGCAGTACACACTCGTATCCACCGTGCTAGTACCCTTGCACAAATTCCTTCCACGCAATAGTGCGCAGCAATGTTCTCAACTCCCATCTGATGTCCGTGGGAGACCAGCTTCAAAGCCCTTGTATGGCCACGTTGCACACCTCGAGGTCCAACGAGAAACTTCAGGTAAGCCAATGCGTCACATCTTAGATTCGAGCATTCTCGCCGTCCGGGTGTACTAGAGTGGCTTGCGGAAAACCGCTCAAATCCATACCATTTGGATCTTCGGGAATGGTTCCAACACCGTAATGCACTCTCAATGTAGTGGGTATCGGCATTGCTGCACATATATTTTAATTTTGCAACATTTCAAATCGTATCGCACACTATGAAAGTAGTGAAGAACTGCAGTTCACATTTCACCAATCGTTCCCCGTCGTAAGCAACTACACTAACCTCGTAGTATGAACTTCCTATCAGAGCCCCACACACTAACACCGCACATTTTGAAGGACCGAAATGGCAACAGAGGGGGGTGAATGGTGCATTTAAAACTCCCCAAGTGTTCACACACAACTTCTTCTCCGATAGCTATAGAATCTATGAAGAAAGAAGACAAATGCAACACTGGAAACCAAGAACTAGATCGACAAAGGAAAACAAAACAGAGAGAAGAACTGTCTCGGTCGACAACAGAGGAAGTGGAGAACTCATTCGATTTCCAGATAACCGATGATTCATGGTTCTTCCGGTCATGAGATTTTAACCACAAGAAGAATACTCCCTCTGACTGAGATAAAACAAAGAAAATAGAACTTCACAGCTGAGACTAAACCAGACAAGTGGTCGAACTTAAAATAGGGCAAAGACGAGGCACAAGACTGCAAGACTACGACTTTGGAGAGCTTTTGGCTCAAAGATCTAAATCACACGAGACATGAAACCTAGGAAGAGAACAACCTCTGCTAGAGAAAATACCAAGAAGACAAGTCTTCTTTGCCGAGCTCAAGACAGACGATGATGTCGAATAGAAAACAGAGGAGGTCAGGGGCTGCACGACCGCTCGACCAAAACAGGTTGTCGATATGACTTTGCTCTCGGGAGAGTTTGGCCAAAAAGCCTTGAGTACGAATCCCAGTTCTGAGCAAGCGAATCTGAGACAGCTCAACCAAAGAACACAGCTCAAAACAGAAATAAACAGGAACAGCCAAACCAGCAGGAGGAAATAGACTAAGCTGACAACAAACTGATATAAGAATTAAACATCTCAGACGGAACACAATAAGATAAATACAGAGAGATGAATGATTACTGAAGGAGGTTTCTACAGCCACTCCATACACGCTCTCGAACCAGAGCAACCCACACAAAACAGAGAGAAAGACTCGAGCGACTTGCGAAAAACCTCAATTAGCACCCGAGCTCTACCCATCTATTTATAGTCACCAGATACCAGGGGAGAATTCGTTAACCCCCACCTAACACCGTGTTTTCCAACTCACTTTACCCACTAGCGAGAACAAGCTTCCAGTGCTTTACCCGTTAAACCCAACGGCTCCACTGCTTTGCCCGTTAACACCAACAACTCCTGTGCTTTGCAGAGAACCGCTTCCCTTTTGCAGACTTTGGCCATTTCTCCAAAATGCCACTCTGCTGCCTTCCCGGAAGCTTCCTCTGTATCTTGCTGTCCACGGTTTGCAGCTACCTCGCTGGCCTGACCGTATTCGGCATCTCCCGACCGCTCACCGACCTCAGCACCGCCTGTGCTTAGTCTGGTCATCCATGCCTCGCCACGACTAACCTCAAGATCCTGCAACCATCACAGACAACAAACACATCACATAACACCACACTAGACAAGGGTAACATCCATTTGCTTCAGAAAAAGGACTCAAAGCACATTCCACAAAGTCGTAAATGCATTACGATTGGTCGGAATATCAAACCATTAAATGCACAAGGTCTACGACTGTAACACAAGACCATTCGACCAATTCCCAACTGAAATGACCGCTTCTGGAGGTCATATGACCGATTACAAGTGACCTACGACCACATTCAAGACTGTCGTGAGCTTCTGACCGCTTACGCGTGCAAAACAACCACTTCCGACTGCAACCGAGGCTTGTCCGACCATGTCCGACTAGCTACGACCACAGCCGATCGAGCCCGAGTCAATCTGACCACATTCAACTGCCTCTCAACGTGGTCGAATACTACCAACTACCCATGTGGTCGAAGTCGAAGTCTACCAACTTCCGACCACAGCGGTGAAAGTCTTGGCTTCCGACCGCGTCTCGCTACAACGTGGAAGTAAGCCGCCGACTCCTCAAAGTGGTCATAACTTCGAGCGCCGACTTCCAACTGTAGCGGTCATGGCTTCGACTTACGACTTCCAACCACGACTAACGTGGTCGTAAGTGCACTCGACCACAGCCAACGTGTCGTAGAGACCCTCGACTACTGCCATCGTGGTCGTAGCTACCTCCAACCACAGCCAATGTGGTCGTAGCTGCCTTCGACCACAGCCAACATGGTCGTAGCTACGATCGACCACGGCAAAACTGGTCGTAACTACTGCGAGTGACTTCCGACCATGGCAAAATCGGTCGTAACCACCTCGGGTGACTTCTGACCATGGCAAAAACAGTCGTAACAACTCCTAATGTTTTCCGACCACGGCCAGTGTGGTCGTAGTGACTACTGCTGCCTTCCGACCACTCCTCAGGGCTATGACTTTGCAAGAGATGCCCAAACCAAACTCAATCTTTCTAAAACAAGTGTCAATTACTCATCACAAACATATGGTCACCTCCACATGGTGTCTCAATCTCCCCCTTGATGAGTATGCTGACAAACACAAAAAAAATCATAAAGTTGAGTTTGAAAAATTAAGTCACACATGGTTTAAAGGAAAACAAAGAAGCTTATGACCATGTCGACAAGAGGAGCAGAAACAGAAAAGAGCAAGTTTTCCTCAAAAGCTCCAAATTTCATTGAAATGGCTTTTTCTCCATTATTCTTCCCCTTTTGGCAATAAAATCATCAAGAGGCAAGGAGGAAAATAAAACATGATTTGGATGAAATGGCTGAGTTTTATGTAATCTAAGCAATTAGAGCCATGAAGATTATCCACAATGACTTTTAAATATTACACCAAGCCATAACTCATAAGGATGCTTTCACGATCATGACAAGACATGTATAATCAAGCTTAACCAAATAAGTCATAATCTGAAAATTAGTCGAATTTCTTAGCATGTCAAGTCATCCATGATTATAGTCTAGCTAAAGGTATCCAAAAATGATACAGGTCATGTCAATAATCTGAGTGGAATCAAGAAGCTAGTATTGAGCAAATTTAGAGTGCGGCAAGTTCAAGAATGAGACATTTGTTCAAGTACTTGTAAGTTTTGTAATTTTAACAAATTGAGCACATTTGACATGATTTTTTTCTTTTGAAACTCATGGTCATTTCCAACCAAAATTATAGTCATGTGCTAGATCTCAAGCCTTATGCGACCACTCCAAGTAATAAGCTTAAGAAGATGATCTTGGTCATCCAAAACTCCCCCTGAGTTCATGCCTAGTGCAATGGCAAACAGTCTCATGAGAAAGAATTGGTGAGATCAGTTTTTTCGCACAAAAGAGATCTTTTTGCATTCTTAAGAACAAAAAATTTGTACTAACTTATGCGTCATCAAGAAACTAGTATAGCTCAATCTAAAGCTCAATAAAGATTCAAGACTCAACTCAGCCTATTTGACATGGCACGAATCATAAACGGATAACTAAAGACAGACTAGTCTCAAGTACTAACTGTTGGTGATATGCCCTAGAGGCAACATGGAGATGTTGAATATATCACATACTATGTTTATGATACATTGCTTTGTTCCTTGAAATAGACATTATCATTATTGATCAATGAGTATGTGACTTATTCATGAGACTCTTAATGCCAAAATGTTGCTATTTCTAAATGATCCCTGATTATATATCATATGAGGAACAAATATGATTCAAAGATCAGCATATGTATTGATTGATGATCATGTCTCATGGATCATGGTATGGAGATACCAAATCAATAATATGGACATGTGTTAGTGAACATATGTTGGATAGACCCGCCATGAGACACTGCAGAGATTCCACGTGTCATCAGTTGGTCTCAAGTAGTGTTTATGTGGAATCCTTAGACTTGAGATCATCATGGTTCCCAACATGCGTAGTAGCTTATTTTGGGACTACTAAACACTGCTCCGTAACTGGGTAGTCATAAAAGTAGTCTTCGGGATTGCCATGAAACATGTAGTGGGATGTGAATGATCAAGATAGAATTTGCCCCTCCTTATGGGAGAGAATTTGCCCGTCAGCCCTCATGTGATTAAGATGATTGGCTACATTGAGAGTCTGGAAAAGCTTGGTTTTCCCCTTAGCCAAGAGTTGGCTACTGATGTGATTCTCCAGTCGCTCCCCTCGAGTTTTGAGCCATTCATACTGAACTATCACATGAACAACATGGACAAGACCATGGCAGAGTTGCATGGGATGCTAAAAGCCGCCGAGGAAAGCATTAAGAAAAGCAGTAATCATGTGATGATGATGCAAAAAGGCAAGGGCAAGCCCAATGTCAAGAAAGGCGCGGTCAAAAGAAAGTTAGCTCCCGATGAGATCGCGAGCAGTTCTAAGGCCAAGCAAGTCAAGAAGGGCGCTGCTCCTAATGCAGATTGTTACTACTGTAAGCAATCGGGACATTGGAAAAGGAACTGCCCAAAGTACTTGGAGGATCTTGAGAAGAAGAAGGGAAGTACGACTTCCACTCCAGGTATAAATGTTATAGAGATCAATCTTGCTACTTCAACCACTGATTCTTGGGTATTTGATACCGGATCGGTTGCTCACATTTGCAAATCGTTGCAGGGGCTAAGAAGAAGTAGAAGTTTGAGGAGGAGCGAAGTGGATCTTCGCGTTGGCAATGGAGCAAAAGTTGCTGCGGTGGCTGTTGGCACCATGCCATTGTCTTTACCTTCAGGATTAGTTTTGGAATTGAATAATTGTTATTGTGTTCCATCTCTTTCCAAGAACATTATTTCTGCTTCATGTTTGCAAGCAGAAGGTTATGACTTTAGATCTGTGAACAATGGTTGTTCTCTTTATTTCAAAGATATGTTCTATTGTCATACTCCATTGGTGAATGGGCTATATGTTCTTACTCTTGAAGAGTCACTGGTCTATAACATTAATGCATAGAGGCAACATCCGAATGATTTGAATCCCACGTTTATTTGGCACTGTCGCTTAGGCCACATAAATGAGAAACGCATGGAGAAGCTCCATAGAGATGGTATTCTACACTCATTTGATTTTGAATCATTTGAGACATGCGAATCTTGTTTACTTGGCAAGATGACAAAGGCACCTTTCACTAGTCAAGGTGAACGGGCAAGTCACTTATTAGCACTCATACATTCTGATGTATGTGGACCAATGAGCTCAACAGCCAGAGGTGGTTTTCAATACTTCATAACTTTTACTGATGACTTTAGTAGATATGAGTATATCTACCTGATGAAGCATAAGTCTGAATCCTTTAAAAAGTTCAAAGAATTCCAAAATGAAGTGCAAAATCATTTAGGCAAGACAATCAAGTTTCTACGATCTGATCGTGGAGGCGAGTATTTGAGCCATGAGTTTGGCAATCACATGAAGGATTGTGGAATTGTTCCACAATTGACTCCGCCAGGAACACCTCAATGGAATGGGGTATCTGAACGGAGAAATCGCACCTTATTAGATATGGTGCGCTCCATGATGAGCCAAAGTGATCTTCCGTTGTCTTTTTGGGGGTACGCTCTTGAAACAGCCGCTTTCACACTAAACAAGGTTCCATCAAAATCAGTAGAAAAGACACCATATGAGATGTGGACAGGACAACGTCCTAGCTTGTCTTTTCTTAAGATTTGGGGATGTGAGGCTTATGTAAAACGTTTACAATCTGATAAGCTCACTCCTAAATCTGATAAATGCTTCTTTATCGGGTATCCTAAGGAAACAAAAGGATATTACTTCTATAATCAAGAAGAAGGCAAAGTGTTTGTCGCCCGGCATGGTGTCTTCTTAGAGAAAGAGTTTCTCTCAAGAAGGGATAGTGGGAGCACGGTGCAACTTGAAGAAATTCGAGAAACACCTGAAAACGTTTCAGCTCCTACAGAACCACAACAGGATGAACAAACTGTTGAAGAACCTATTGTGGACACACCGGCACCACGTAGGTCAGAGAGGTCACATCGTGCACCTGAGAGGTACATGTTCTTGACTACTCAACAACGGGACATATTGTTGTTAGACAACGATGAGCCTAAGACCTATGAAGAAGCGATGGTGGGACCAGACTCTGAGAAATGGCTTGAAGCCATGAGATCCGAAATTGAATCCATGCACAGTAATCAAGTTTGGAACTTGGTTGATCCACCTGATGGTGTTAAAACCATTGAGTGCAAATGAGTTTTCAAGAAAAAGTTAGACATAGATGGAAATGTTCACATCTATAAAGCGCGATTGGTGGCCAAAGGTTTCAAACAAATTCAAGGTGTTGATTATGATGAAACTTTTTCACTCGTCGCAATGCTAAAGTCTATTCGGATCATTCTAGCGATTGCTGCATATTTCGACTATGAAATATGGCAAATGGATGTCAAAACAACTTTCCTTAATGGAAATCTGAGTGAGGATGTGTACATGACACATCCCACGAGTTTTGTCGATCCGCAATCAGCTGGAAAGATATGCAAGCTGCAAAGATCCATTTATGGATTAAAGCAGGCATCTCGGAGTTGGAACATTCGTTTTGATGAAGTAATCAAAGGGTTTGGTTTCATCAAGAACGAAGAAGAGCCTTGTGTTTACAAAAAGGCTAGTGGGAGCGCACTCGTATTTCTGGTCTTATATGTGGATGACATATTACTGATCGGAAATGACATTCCTATGCTTGAATCTGTTAAGTCTTCATTGAAAAATAGTTTCTCTATGAAAGACTTAGGAGAGGCGGCATATATTATGGGCATCAAGATCTATAGAGATAGATCAAAAAGGCTAATTGAATTAAGCCAAGATACGTACATTGACAAGGTGTTGTAAAGGTTCAACATGCAGGATTCCAAGAAAGGCTTTCTACCTATGTCACATGGTATAAATCTTAGCAAGAATCAGTGTCCTAGTACACCTGATGAGCGGGATAAAATGAATGTGATTCCATATGCTTCGGCTATTGGGTCCATTATGTATGCCATGCTTTGTACACGTCCAGATGTCTCGTATGCTTTAAGTGCTACAAGTAGATACCAGTCAGATCCAGGTGAAAATCACTGGATTGTCGTAAAGAACATCTTGAAGTACTTGAGAAGAACTAAAGATGTGTTCCTCGTCTATGGGGGTGAGGAAGAGCTCGTTGTAAATGGTTACACTGATGCTAGCTTCCAAACTGACAAAGATGATTTTAGATCGCAATCTGGATTTGTGTTCTGCCTGAATGGCGGTGCGGTGAGCTGGAAGAGTTCCAAGCAGGAGACGGTTGCTGATTCTACAACAGAAGCCGAGTACATAGCAGCTTCTGAAGCTGCTAAAGAGGTTGTTTGGATTAAGAAATTTGTTTCTGAGCTTGGTGTAATGACTAGTGCCTCCAAACCAATGGACCTCTATTGTGACAATAGTGGGGCCATTGCGCAAGCCAAGGAGCCTAGATCGCACCAGAAGTCCAAGCACTTTCTACGGCGATTTCATCTCATCCGCGAGATTGTGGAGAGAGGCGATGTGAAGATATGCAAAGTACAAACAGATTTGAACATTGCAGATCCGTTGACAAAGCCGCTTCCCCAGCCAAAGCATGAGGCTCACACTAGGGCAATGGGTATTAGATACCTACATGGTTGACTCTAGTGCAAGTGGGAGACTGTTGGTGATATGCCCTAGAGGCAACATGGAGATGTTGAATATATCACATACTATGTTTATGATACATTGCTTTGTTCCTTTAAATAGACATTATCATTATTGATCAATGAGTATGTGACTTATTCATGAGACTCTTAATGCCAAAATGTTGCTATTTCTAAATGATCCCTGATTATATATCATATGAGGAACAAATATGATTCAAAGATCAGCATATGTACTGATTGATGATCATGTCTCATGGATCATGGTATGGAGATACCAAATCAATAATATGGACATGTGTTAGTGAACATATGTTGGATAGACCCGCCATGAGACACTGCAGAGATTCCACGTGTCATCAGTTGGTCTCAAGTAGTGTTTATGTGGAATCCTTAGACTTGAGATCAACATGGTTCCCAACATGCGTAGTAGCTTATTTTGGGACTACTAAACACTGCTCTGTAACTGGGTAGTCATAAAAGTAGTCTTCGGGTTTTCCATGAAACATGTAGTGGGATGTGAATGATCAAGATAGAATTTGCCCCTCCTTATGGGAGAGATATCTCTGGGCCCCTCGATGTAATGGATTATGAAAGTGCATGGCCATGCCAAGGTTATTGAGTAGTCAATCACAAGTTTATAATCCATCACAGAATCGAGAGAGTGATTGAGCTATTAAGAGGATGACACAGGTCTCGCCTTGAGCTTAATCTATATTGTGAGGCAAAGGGATTCGTACATGAGAACATTACAGGTTCAACTGATATGATCTTTACGTATACTTTGGGGTTAATATGTCTTGCTAGAGGCCGCTATTAACAGGGTGACCGGAAAGGCATTTCTGGGTCGCGACCAAGTATACGTGAACCTACAGGGTCGCACACTTAACGGGTTGGAACACTAATTCGAATGTGATTCAGATGTGGGCTTGTTGTGGTTACAGACCAAACAGAGAGAGAGATGGTTGTGGAGAGTGAGTAATGGCCTGGGTCCTCCCCATGGCCTGTATTCCATATATATACATGGAGAGTGCTTTTACAATTATACCCTTACAGCTGATCATCCCCCTCAGGGGCATTTATGTCATTACACATGACCTATTCTGGGCCTTATAACCTCCTATCAGGTCTGCTGGGTTTAGGCGGGTCCACCCCTACAACAGGAGCCTCTCATGGAGAAGGGCTTCACAGGGCCGAAGCCATGTTGCCGAGTCCTTTGGCCCCCTCCGTCCCGGCGGGCTATGAATTTTTCGGAACTTGACCAGGGGCTGCGGCCGTGGCCGAAGTAGACGCGCGCGCTCCGTCCCCTACCCTTCGAACGGGTGGCAGCGGAGCTGGCGCCTAGGCGAAGTAGACGCGCGCGCTCCGTGCCCTACCCTTCGAACGGGTGGCAGCGCAGCTGGTGCCTAGGCGAAGTAGACGCGCGCGCTCCGTCCCCTACCCTTCGAATGGGTGGCAGCGGAGCTGGCGCCTATCCGAAGTAGACGCGCGCGCTCTGTCCCCTACCCTTCAAACGGGCGGCAGCGGAGCTGGCGCCTGGCCGAAGTAGACGCGCGCGCTTCGTCCCCCACCCTTCGAATGGGTGGCAGCGCAGCTGGCGCCTAGGCGAAGTAGATGCGCGCGTTCCGTCCCCTACCCTTCGAACGGGTGGCAGCGGAGCTGGCGCCTATCCGAAGTAGACGCGCGCGCTCCGTCCCCTACCCTTCGAACGGGCGGCAGCGGAGCTGGCGCCTGGCCGAAGTAGACGCGCGCGCTCCGTCCCCTACCCTTCGAACGGGTGGCAGCAGAGCTGGCGCCGAGGCGAAGTAGGCGCACGCGCTCCGTCCCCTACCCTTCGAACGGGTGGCAGCGGAGCTGGCGCCGAGGCGAAGTAGGCGCACGCGCTCCGTTTCATACCCTTCCAACGGGTGGTAGCGGAGCTGGCGCCTTGGCGAAGTAGACGCGCGCGCTCCGTCCCCTACCCTTCGAACGGGTGGCAGCGGAGCTGGCGCCTAGGCCAAGTAGATGCGCGCGCTCCGTCCCCTACCCTTCGAACGGGTGGCAGCGGAGCTGGCGCCTATCCGAAGTAGACACGCGCGCTCCGTCCCCTACCCTTCGAACGGGTGGCAGTGGAGCTGGCGCCTAGGTGAAGTAGACGCGCACGCTCTGTCCCCTACCCTTCGAACGGGTGGCAGCGGAGCTGGCGCCTAGGCGAAGTAGACGCGCGCGCGCCGTCCCCTACGGGCGTAGCCGGGGCTGTCGGGGCGGGGTTTAAACTTCGTGGCTCCGGGGTCCATGTTGGGGGCGGAGCCGGAACCGTGGGCGATGTGGTGGTGAAGGCGGGTGTTGAGAAGGTGGCTTTTCGGCATTTCGCAGCTGCCATGGTCTCGCGGCTTGATAGTGCGCTTTAAATTTCGGCTGGAAATAAGGGTGAGTACCTGTGCCGCGCATTTTGTATGGCGCTACTGGGCGCCTGGTGGCTTACATTGCTGCTTTCAGACGCTTGTCATCAGCGACGCGCTAGACGAGGCCCGCATCCGGGAGCGGAGGGCCCTAGAAGCCAGGCTTCGTGAAGCGGATGACGCTCATGTGACAAAGGACGAAGAGCTCCTCGCGCTGGAGGGGACCTTGTCATCCCAGCAAGTCGAGGCCGAGGAAGCCAAATGCGCCGCTGCAGAGGAACGCGCCTCCTTCCTGCAGCAGATTGCCGCCTTGGAGGGGGAGAAGACCCAGCTGACCGAGACTCTTGCAGGGAAGGCCCGCGCCTTGGCCGACGCGTCCACGTCAGCCTAGGGGGCAATGGAGTCTCTGAACCGGGCCCTCCGTGATCTGTGCGTTGAGGTGCCAGACGCCACCCATGGGCCGGAGGACCTGATGGAGACGCTTGGGCTGATCGAGGAGGGGGCGGGCGTCGCGCTTCGCAGCGCCAAGACCTTCGGGGAGCACTGCAGCTATCTCGGCGCATGCCTTGCCCTCGGCATGCTCCACACCCGTGGGTGTAGGCATACGCAGGAGCTGGCAAACCCTCACCTGGATCTTCCTGGCCGGCCGGAGGCGCTGCCGGAGGCTATTCGCTCCATCGAGCCTAGCCTCCGGAACTTCCACCAGCGGATCTGGAGTCGCGTCGGGGAGGATGCAGCGAGGGTTGCAGTACAGCAAACGCTGCGCGGGGGAGGGGACTTCCTCCGTTGGCTCGAAGAGGTTTCTCGAGGCCTGGGCGGCGGCACGGGCCCCTTGGCGCCGCACGAAGACTGAGGCGCTGATTATATCAAGCGGAGGGGGGTTCGTGCTTGCGCGCCCATACCTGTAATCATTTGACCTCATATTTTTGCAATGGGACGATGCCTCATTTATTCTTACTGCTGTGAGCTGTGCTTTGAGCCGACGACGCCTGATTTATAGTCCGTACACTGTCGCGTGCGGAGGCGCACCTCGACGCTATGTCGTAATTTATAGCCTATAAACTCTCGCGCGCGGAGGCGGACCTCGACGCTACGTCTTATTTATAGTCCATGGACTGATGCGTGCGGAGGCGGACCTCGACGCTACGTCTTGTTTATAGTCCGTGGACTGATGCGTGCGGAGGCGGACCTCGACACTACGTCTTCTTTATAGTCCGTGGACTGATGCGTGCAGAGGCGGACCTCGACGCTATGTCTTATTTATAGTCCGTGGACTCTCGCGTGCGGAGGCGAACCTCGACGCTACGTCTTATTTAAAGTCCGTAGACTGGTGCGTGCGGAGGCGGACCTCGACGCTACGTCTTGTTTAAAGTCCGTAGACTGGTGCGTGTGGAGGCGGACCTCGACACTACGTCTTATTTATAGTCCGTGGACTCTCGCGTGCGGAGGTAAACCTCGACGCTACGTCTTATTTATAGTCCGTGGACTGATGCGTGCGGAGGTGGACCTCGACGCTACGTCTTATTTATAGTCCGTGGACTCTCGCGTGCGGAGGTAAACCTCAACGCTACGTCTTATTTAAAGTCCATAGACTGGTGCGTGCGGAGGCGGACCTCGGCGCTACGTCTTGTTTAAAGTCCGCAGACTGGTGCGTGCGGAGGCGGACCTCGACGCTACATCTTATTTATAGTCCGTGGACTGATGCGTGCGGAGGCAGACCTCAACGCTACATCTTATTTATAGTCCGTGGATGTCACATCCCAAAATTTGGCTTTGTGAAAAATTTAAATTCAAATTAATTATTTTAAGGTAATTGGATTTTACTTGGCTTTTATTTGCCTTTCTGGATTTTTCTGGAATTTAAAACTATTTTTAGAGCTTAAAAAGTAATTCAAAATATGAAAATTAAATATCAACAGTAGTTGGAAATAATTTTATTTAGTCCAAAATATGTCCAGGAGCTTCTGTGAATTTTTCTGGAATTTTTGGAGGTATTTTCATATTTTTCTGAGGCCTAAATAAATTTCTAGCATTTTCTGAAATTAAAAATCATTAAAAATCTCTCTCTTTTCCTCCAGCCGACGCGTGGACGGCCCAGATCCGCCCACGTCGCCGCTCGGCCGATCCGGCCCGCTTTTTCCCCTTCTCTCTCTGCCCCTGGGCCCCGGCTGTCAGCCACCCGCGTTCGCATCCCGCCATCCCCTCCTCTTTGGGCGACGCGTGTACAGCCCGCCTCATCTCGGCCGTCCCCGCTTCGACCGCTCTCGGACGCCCGATCCGCCTCTGGGTCGCGTGGCAGCCATCCGCGCCGCCCGCCCGCTCCCTTCTCTCTTCACTGCACGCGGGGCCCGCCTGTCGGATTCGTCGTCCCCGCGGAGCCGCCCCTTTCCTTTCTTCCCCCCCTCCTTCCTTTCTCGCCGGCCGACCGTACCCGAGCCGAATCCGGC
This sequence comes from Dendrocalamus latiflorus, assembly GCA_017311315.1. Lineage (NCBI taxonomy): Eukaryota > Viridiplantae > Streptophyta > Magnoliopsida > Poales > Poaceae > Dendrocalamus > Dendrocalamus latiflorus. The sequence goes on from CM029611.1 coordinate 22,722,817, forward strand.
CCTTTCCCTCTGTCTTCTCTCCGTTTTTGGAAGCCCCAGACGCCGCCGCGACCGAATCCCCGATCTTCCGGGCTCCCCTTCCATCGGCGCCCCCTCTTTCCCGTTTCTCCCCTTTCCTTCCTTTTCCCGGCCGACACACCGGCGAGCAATTGCGCGCCCGTGTCCCCTCCTCCGCCCCTATAAAAGCCCCCCTTGGCTCCGCCTTCTCCCGCACCACCTCCTAGCGCCCTCCACTTCTCCCTTTGAGCCCCGAGCGCCGTCGCACCAGAAGCTCCCCGTGTGCGTCCGGTAAGTGCTCCGGTGAGTAATCGCCGTCGCCTCGGTCTTCCCCGAAGCTCGCCGCCGCTACCTCGAGCACCCCCGTGGCCGTGCGGTCCTCCCCGACGCCTCAGTCGCCCCTCCCCGCCGCCGGAGCGCCGTCGCACCGAAGGACCCGAGCCAGCTCCGCCTCCCTCTCGTCGCCGGCCACCTCCGCCCGTCCCCGAGCATTGCCAACCCCTCCGTTGGATTCGTCTCCACTCCGGGTTTGCATTTCACGCGTCACCCGAACCCCTCCGCCACTCCCTCGCCGCCGACGACCCTGCCTCCGGCCACCTTCCCCGGCCTCCCCTCCGGCAGGTAACTCAAAAGGCTTGATTGCCCTATATGGGTAGGCAAAGCCTCCCCCTCCCCTCTGGTTAGCAGCGCACTCCCTCGACTCCCCGGTGCGCGTTCGAGCCCTCGGCTCCGCGCGCTGGGTTGAGTTTTTCGTTATTATTCCGCGCTGACAAGTGGGTCCCACCCGTCAGCGGCAGCCGACTGTGCGGGCCACTGTCGTCTGGGCCCCACCCGCCTGTGTCAGCATCTGACAAGTGGGTCCAGATCCCAGTGGGTCCCACATGTCAGTGACTGCCAGTGGTTACTGGTCAGTGGGTCCCACCTGTCAGGCTCTCAGAATTAAAATAAAAGATTAAAATTTGATATTCCAGTGGGCCCCACCTGTCAGAAATTTGGGAATTTCTAGATTTATTCAAATCTGAGATTTTCAAATGAGCATAACTTTCTCATTTTAACTCCAATTCCAGCCATTCAAATTTCTAAATTCATCTAAAATCATAATCTATCCAACTATGGCCTCTGTTGAATTTTTGGATCTTATTTGAATTTTCGTTTGTATTTATTTGCTTTGTTGCCTCGTCTTTTCTCGCGTAGATTCCAACGTTGTCAACGAACCCTCTCCACAGCAGCAAGAAGACCCAGAAACCCTGCAAGAAGGCAAGTCTCCTTTGATCATTTTGAGCCTATGCTTTTGAAATGTTTTTAAAATATTTTAAATTATATGCATTGCTATTTACATAAAGTCACTAGTTCAAGTCTTTAGGAATTAGTTATTCCAACTTTGTTATGCCCTCATTTGACATTGATTGCCATGTACCTTGTCACCCTAGAATTTCCTTTGTCTCAATAATGAGATTAATATTAATCTTTGTGAATATTAGAATGGTAGTATAATGCTTAGTCATGCTATCTAATATCCTTTGAAAAATCCTGAAAATGGGAAATTATGGTTTATTATTAAATCCTTGTGTTTGAAAGTGAAGTGGCAATTGGAGTTGTCACTGTGATTTTAAAAATAAAATAAAAATGTGAAAGTTGGTTTAGATTAGGGTGGATGGTTGTTTGGGTTGGTGCAGTAAGCACGAGAACTTGTTAAGTGTATGTTCCACCCTAGTCAATTAAGGACCGACGCTTGTGTTTGTCCAAACTGAGCATTAACCGTACAACCACAAGTCTATATGGGTACGACCTAGCTAACTAACCTATAAAGGTGTAGTTTAGATATCACCAGTGGTGTATTGAGTGCCAGGGTGTACTGGTTACTCATAGTGAGGGACAGGGTTTACTGTACTCATATGGCGCAAGAGGGGGCTTCAGATTGGGCGGATTTAACCCTTCTGCGGTGAAACCTCAGCGGGTGGTCTCTAGCTATACTGGAGTAGGTGAAAGGCTTTGTGATATTTTATCTGGGCCTCATGCCAAAGGAAGCATGTTGACTATTAAGATAATTTATCTCTTGTGGGTAAAGTTGTACAACCTCTGCAGAGTGTAAAACTATTCGAATAGCCGTGCCCACGGTCAAGGGCGGGCAAGGAATGCATTCACATGGTAGATTTCTGGTTTTGGATTTAAAATCAAAAGTTTTGTATTCCGAGGGTGGAGGGAACTCTCGGAAGGGAATCCTGGCGGATGGAGCCAGAGAGGGTGGATGGAACCCGCAGTTTAAAACTTGACCAATGGTAATTGGTTAGCTAGTGTTGGTAGTTGGAACCTTCACTAGAAAGTTAATTCTGTTAAAACATTTACTTCATTAAATTAAAGCCTTCGAAAATAATTAGTAGTAATTGAGATTTCAAATATTGCTTTGTGCAAAAGAACCATATGGCCTTCTTTGTTAAGCCTTGCATCTATGCATTTTTCCCAAGACTTGCGGAGTACTTTATGTACTCACATGCTACACTTAAAAATAACATCTCAGAGGAAGTTGAAGCTCAAGAAGGTGACTACGACTACTGCTTCGCTTGTGGCTGTGATGGATTCTTCCCGGAGGACTAGGTCGCGCTTCCCCAGTCAATTGCCTGTGGCGAATTGATGGGTCATCCTCGAGTTTTATTTGCTTCCGCTCTATTTCTTGTGTGCGAGGTCTTAAACCTCCTTTGTAATAATGAGACCCGGTGGTCAGTACTCTTAATTATTGTAATAAATCGTTGATGGTGATGTTTTCCATTCTGTTTGACTGTGTGCACTAGCTTTGATCTGGGACTAGTGCTGTAATACACAGAGGGTCCGGGTTTGATAATCCGGGGTCCCGACAGTGGACTCTCGCGTGCGGAGGTAAACCTCGACGCTACGTCTTATTTAAAGTCCGTAGACTGGTGCGTGCAGAGGCGGACCTCGACGCTACGTCTTATTTATAGTCCGTGGACTCTCGCGTGCGGAGGCGGACCTCGACGCTACGTCTTATTTAAAGTCCGCAGACTGGTGCGTGCGGAGGCGGACCTCGACGCTACGTCTTGTTTAAAGTCCGTAGACTGGTGCGTGCGGACGCGGACCTCGACGCTACGTGTTATTTATAGTTCGTGGACTCTCGCGTGCGGAGGTAAATCTCGACGATACGTCTTATTTAAAGTCAGTAGACTGGTGCGTGCGGAGGCGGACCTCGACGCTACGTCTTATTTATAGTTCGTGGACTCTCGCGTGCGGAGGTAAACCTCGACGCTACGTCTTATTTAAAGTCCGTAGACTAGTGCGTGCGGAGGCGGACCTCGACGCTACGTCTTGTTTAAAGTCCGTAGACTGGTGCGTGCGGAGGCCGACCTCGACGCTACGTCTTATTTATAGTCCGTGGACTCTCGCGTGCGGAGGCAGGCCTTTGCACATTGTGGCTAGACAATGTTGTTTATGGGAACAACGAGCTTTATTGAATACCCGTTTGCGCGGGCGAGCACCGTACAAGTTGGAGCTGATGTCATTATAACCTTCGTCCCGCTTCTAGGCGTAATATTGCCGCAGCTTGTCCGCGTTCCATGTGTGGCGGAGAGTTTGTCCCTCAAGTGTGGCGAGGCGGTATTGATGAGGACATCACTTCTTCGGATACATACAACACTCCTCCACTTGACATTCAAGGACCAATCACTAGAGCTCGCGCCCGACAATTGAATTTACAGGTGAGCTCGTTCCTAAGTACTTCCTTTTGTTCATTTGAGAATCATGTTGGAGGTCCAATTCAAGCCGACTTCGAATCCAATTCGGAGTCCAGGACCAGTCCGCACTAAAACGGACGCCCAGATCACATCCGGACTCCGTTTTGGACGTTCTACATATGTATGGAAAGCTGAGAAGACGACCTTTCCAATGGCTCTGGTTCCATATCAAAATTTCTTCTGAGTCAATGGGAATCGTCGAAACAAGTGGGCGTTCAGAATCTGTCAGGGTGCTGCGCCACCGTCTTTTGGGCCTTTTGGCTTTGTATCGTGTTGGAGCCCATTAGGGCGCGTCCAGGGGTTTTGCACGCCCCTAACTCCTTTATATCCTGCCGCCACCCCCACCATTAGGGTTGGGTTTTGCTTAGATTAATTCTGTCTTTGAACAGTTTCGCCGTTCATCGGTTTGTGAGACCCCAACTTTCGAGTGCTAAATCAATACATTTGCAATTCAGTTGTGTTCTTCCTTGTTCTTGCTTGTGTTCTTCGATTCGCAGGCAAGGATTAGCCTTCTTGGCGAGGTCAACCGGCTGCGCACGGTTGATAACCTGAGGAGACGTGGTGCTGCGATTGCGGGGTTCGGAACGTGTCGTTCGGAAGCCGGATCGAATTGTGTCGTGCCTCCACCAAATCGAACATATCCAGAACCTGTTGGAAGATCGGGACCCCGTTCCCATCAGGTATGCTCCCTTCTGCAATGCTTCAGCCACAATGTTTGGACCTTCCCACTTGGACTCCAGCTTGCCAACGGTCTCCGCGTGGAGTGCCATTCTAAGGACGAGATCCCCGGCCTTGAAACTTCGCGGGTATATGGACCGGTCTCGAGTACGTACTGTCTACTGCGCGTACTTTTCGATGTGTTGGGCTGCGCTCACTCGCGCCCCGTCGAGGAGGTCCAAGGACACGCGACGCTCTTCGTCGGGCGCTTGGACGAGGACCCTCCACGATCCAGCCTTGATTTCTTCAGGCGTGACCGCCTCGTCGCTGAAAAGGAGCTTGAAGGGCGTGAACCCTGTCGGGCATGTTACCGTTGTGCGAAGAGACCAGAGGACGCTGTGAAGCTCGCTCGGCCACCTGCCCTTCGGCAGCCCGACTAGGCGCTTTTTGACGGCGACGGAGATGGCACCGTTCGCCCTTTCGACTGGTCCATTGGACTGGGGGTGCCCCACCGAGGCGAACCGAAGCGTGATGCCCATGCTGCCGCAGAACTCCTTGAATGGGGCGGCATCAAACTGCAGGCCGTTGTCGACGGTGAGTTCCCTGGGCACGCCGAAGCGACATATGATGTTCTGCCAGAGGAAGCGCTGCATGGCCGCCGAGGTTATCTTGGATAGGGCCACCACCTCCGGCCACCTGGAAAAGTATTCCAGCGTGACTACCACGAACCGCAGGTCTCCTGGGGCTCGGGGGAGCGGTCCCACTATGTCAACGCCCCAGCGTGCCAACGGCCACACCGGGGGAATAGGATTGAGGGTCGTCGGGGGCCTGCGGATGATGCGCCCCATCCACTGGCACCCCTGGCATCGACGCACGAGGTCCTAGGCATCAGCGATGGCTATCGGCCAGTAGAAGCCTTGCCTGAACGCTTTGCCGACCAATGACCTCGGCGCGAGGTGGGACCCGCAGGCCCCTGCGTGGGTCTCCGCGAGGAGCTGCTTTCCTTCTTCGCGGGAGAGGCAGCGTAGGAGTGGTGCACAGACTCCCCACTTGTAGAGCGTCCCTTCAAACACCTGGAAGGACCTGGCGCGGTGTTGCAGACGCCGGAGCTCCGCGTGGTCCTCTGGCTCGGCGATGCCCTGCAGGAAATTAAAGATGGGCTCTCGCCAGTCGCCCTGCTGGACAACGTGGTGGACAAGAGCCGCGTCCCAGTTGTCCTGCGCGATGGCCGCCTGTGGCAGTACTTCATAAAATGCCTCGCCAGGGGGTGGCAGCTGCTGGCTGGCCGCCTTCGCGAGAGCGTCGGCTTTGACCGTGATGCCCAAGAAATGCCTTTCCCTTGCTCTTACGGCAGCGAGGTATTTAGCCAGCTCGGGGTCCTTGGCTTGATATGACTTGTCTACGTGACCGGCCACCAAACGCGAGTCCGTGCGGACGAGCACCCACCGTGCACCGATTGCTTGAGCTTGGTCAGGCCGAAGAGTAGCGCTTCATATTCTGCTGTGTTGTTGGTGGCCGGAAACGCGAGGTGCGCCGAGTACGATAAGCGCTGTCCCTCGGGTGTGACAATTACCGCGCCCACGCCCGCGCCCGCGACACCGTAAGCCCCATCGACGGCGAGGGTCCAGACCGGGTCGTCGTGCTTCTGAGAGGGTTGAGCCGGCGGAGTCCATTCTGGGAGGAAGTCGGCAAGGACTTGGGATTTGATTGCCGTCCTTGAGGCGTATGTCAGGGAAAACGGGGCGAGCTCGGCAGCCCACTTGCCAATGCGCCCTATGGATTCCTTGTTGTGCAGCATCTCCGCCAGCGGGAACGAGGAAGGCACTGTGATTGGATGGGCCAAAAAATAATGTCGGAGCTTCCTGGAGGCCATGACCAGCGCGTAAGCAAGCTTTTCAAGCTCCGTATATCTCATCTTGGCGCCTTGAAGGGCTTCGGAGACGAAGTATACAGGCCGTTGTACGGCGCCTTCCTCTAAAACGAGGACGGCACAAACCGCTGTAGCTGACGCGGCCAGATAGAGCAGGAGGGGAGCCTCTGGTGTTGGGGCGACCAGGGTGGGGAGACTCGCCAGGTGCTTTCTTGAGCGCGTTGAAGGCCTCCGCACAGTCATCGTCCCAACGAAATCCGTCGCACCCGCGGAGTGTCTTAAAAAATGGCAAACCTCGCTCTACCGCCCTGGATAGGAAGCGGCTCAAGGCTGCCATGCGGCTCGCCAGCCTCTGGACTTCCCTCATCGTCTTGGGCGGCTCCATACCCAAGATAGCATTGACCTTATCAGGGTTCGCCTGGATGCCCCGCCCGGACACGAGGAAACCCAGAAGTTTGCTCGCCTGCACGCCGAAGACGCACTTGTCGGGGTTGAGCTTGATGCCGGCTTTCCTGAGGTTATCGAAGGTCTCCTAAAGGTCCCGGCCGTGCAAAGCGAGCTGCCGGGTTTTGACTACCACGTCATCGACGTAGGCCTCGATGTTCCTCCCGAGCTGGGCGGCCAGGGCAATGGCGACAAGGCGGGTGAAAGTAGCGCCCGTGTTCTTCAACCCAAAGGGCATCCTGATGAAACAGAAGGTGCCGATTGGTGTGATGAAGCTAGTCTTGCTTTCGTCGTCTTTCGCCATGTATACCTGATGGTAGCCGGAGTAGGCATCTAAGAAACTCATTAGTTCGCACCCCATGGTAGCATCGACCAATTGATCGATGCGTGGCAAAGGGTAATTGTCTTTTGGGCACGCCTTGTTGAGCACCGTAAAATCGATGCACATACGCCAGGCCCCACTAGCCTTCTTGACCAATACTGGGTTGGCGAGCCACTCTGGGTGGTGGACCTCGCGTATGACCCTGGCTTGAAGAAGCTTTGCCACCTCCACCTTGGCCGCCTGCTGCCGATCCATGGACATGCGGCGAAGCTTTTGCTTGACCGGCTTTGCGTCGGGGCGGACCGCCAAGCGGTGCTCGATTACGGCGCGGTCCACGCCCTTTATATCTTCTGGTGACCATGCAAAGATGTCGGTGTTGTTTCGAAGCACCTGGAGCAGATCTTGCTCGACCTCTGGGGGGAGCCCCTCGCCAATAGACACGAACTGCTCCTCCGCCTGGAGCGGCACCCTTTTGACTCCGCCCTCGGGCCGAGGCTTAGGCGTCCATCCCGGGGCGGAGGGAGCGTCGCCAAGCACGTCCGGTAGGGCGTGTACCGGGCGATGCAGATCCTGGCTGCCGACTTTGATGCACCTGGCGAGGTCTTGGTCACCGAAGACGGTGAGGACACCCTCCGGGCCCGGGAGCTTCATACATAAGAAGGTGTGGTGTGGGACCGCCTCTAAGGAGTTGATGGCGGGCCGCCCCAATATGACATTGTAGGGGTGTGCGATGTCTACTATGTCGAAGATGACATGCTGGGTCCGGATGTTACTCTCCTGATGGAGCATGACGGGGAGGGATACCTGCCCTATGGCCTGCAGCGGTTGACCTCCGATGCCCTGAAGCGGAGCTCCTGCCCGCTCCAGGCGACTTCGGTGGGTTCCCATACGGTCGAGGGCCCCTGTGAACAGGATGTTCGCAGAGCTCCCCCATCGACAAGGATGCGCCTGACGTCGCAACCCGCGATGTGGGCCCGGATGACCAAAGGATCTTGATGAGGGAACTCCACGGCCCTAGCGTCATGCACGGTGAAGGTGATGTTGCGGGGCGGAAGCCACGATTGCGGCTACTCCGCGGGGGCCCCGGATAAGGAGCCTCCGGTGATGACGTTGACGGCGCGGCACCGCGCGTCCTCGCTAGCTGAAGCTTGCGAGGGGCTGTCCCTCGGAGGCCGCTCCTGGACCTCGGTAGGGAGCCGAAGGGGCGAGTCCCGAGGTGCGGCCATTGCCCGTTGCAATGTCACGACCGCGGTGCACGTCTTCGTGTAGTGATTACCGTAGCCATGCACCTCGCACCATTTTCCGTAATAGAGTTGCTCTTGCTCCGCCCGGGGTCGCTCATCGCGGCCGAGTTCGCCTCCGCGACCTCGAAGGGCACTCTCGATGACAAAGGTATGGCGGGCCTTCTGTGGTCTGCGCTGGTGATGCCGGGGTTTGCGTCTACTCTTTGGAGAGTCTTCCGGCTCCCCAGTGCTGTTGCTTCCAGGGGGGTCCTCCCGGGGCTGTCGACTGCGGGCCTGCTTCGAAGGGTCGTCACCCACCCCCTCGTTGTATGTCAAACGCGTCGCTTGAGCAAGATCGAGGGTGGAAGCGTTGCGTCTCCGCGCATCTTCCTCAGTCCGCGCATATCCCTCCATCTTGTCGAAGAGCTTCGTCACTGTCTTAATTGGCTTCCGAGCGTTGTACTCGGCCATCGGGCCCAGGCGAAGACCCTGAATGGCCGCATTGACAACGGTGGTTTCATTAACATCCTTGACTTGACAACGTATCTTCGCGAAGCGTTTGAAGTAGTCCCGGAGCTTCTCCGAAGGATTCTGCTTGACGGCGAAGAGCTGGTCCGCGTCGACCCGTTCGACATAATTTCCTTGAAAGTTGTTGTGAAGACGGTCGCGGATCTGCTCCCACGCGTAGATGGAGTTCGGCTCTATGGTAAAAAACCAGGAGAGCGCCACTCCTTGTAGCGCGAGGGGGAGTCCCTTCGCCTTTGTGGTGTCATCTCCGCCCGCGGCCTCGATTGCGGTTTCGTATACGCGCACGAACTCACGGGGGTCCGTGTCGCCTTTGTAGGGCTCGATGACACTAGGGAACTTGAAATCTTCGGGCCACGCCGCTTGCTGTAGTCCTACCGAAAGCGGAGACTCCGGATCGACGCGCCGTAGCGGGACGCGGCTGGACGTGGGGGCGTCGCGGCTGGCCACCCTTTTCGGCGTGGGCTCTGGCGCGACCGCCGTCGCGGCCCGTTGGCTCCGAGCCTCTTGTATGTCTTGGACAGCCCCGCGAAGATCCCCCAACTCCTGCTGGAACGCTCTGAGGGCCGCCAGCAGGGCGCTTTCCACCGCCTGTGCGGGCGGGGCCACCGGCACGCCCAACGGACGGACCGGCGCGGGCACGTCCGCGTCGCGAGCTTCCGAGCTGCCGGTCGCTCCGTTGTGGCTACCTCCGACTGCCCGATCCGCGCTCCCGGCGAGCGTCGCGGCGAAGGCGGTGAGGTTGGTTGCTGCCGTGTCGGCGGGGTCGGTCGCCGCAGCGCCGGTGACATGGTTGGTCGTCGCAGCGCCGGTGGCGAGGTCGGCTGCCGCAGCGCCGATGACGTGGTTGGTCGTCGCAGCGCCGGCATCGATGTCCTCGACCGCGCGCCCGCGGCAGCCAATGCCGAAGCCCTGGTACTCACGCGACGCTCCGCCCCAACCGTCTTCTTTCCCTTCGCCGCCGCCAACGAAGCTTTTTTCGGTGCCATCCTCGTTCGAACTTCAGGCTTGCTCCTGTCCCCCCCCCCACGGACGGCGCCAACTATTGTGGTTACAAACCAAACAAAGAGAGAGATGGTAGTGGAGAGTGAGTAATGGTCTGGGTCCTCCCCATGGCCTGTATTCCATATATATATATATACATGGGGAGTGTTTTTACAATTATACCCTTACAGCTGATCATCCCCCTCAGGGGCCTTTATGTCATTACACATGGCCTATTCTGGGCCTTATAACCTCCTATCAGGCCTGCTGGGTTTAGGCGGGGGCCACCCCTACAACAGGGCTCAATTCGGATAGAGATCCGGATAGACTCCTATTGGGCCTCGGTCCACGAGGCCCAAGTGAGGAGGTGTATATATATGGAGGTGAGGGGCTGAGGGGTGTATGCTTCTGTTAATCCCGAGCCAAACCCTAGCCGCTCGCCAGTGCTAGTACACTCGCGATCGGCGTTCCAGCCCCGGACGTGTGGATACCGGTGGAGGCACTGCTCGTTGCGGCGTTGATCGGCATCAACAACCTACAGATTGGATCTGCTCGTGGTGTGGTTGATCGCGTGGAGGAGACGATCTGTTCGGGACGATCGGCTACTTCCACTACTACCTCGACGCGCGTGGTTGGATCGGCTTCTCCAACTCTTCTTCCGCTGCGCTGCGCGTCTAGTGGTAACGATCGATGATCCCTTCTTAAGCATGATGTCCTTGTGTGCGCGGTAGAAGAGTTTTGTTTTCTGCTCTCGTAGCCTTCGCGCAATCCTTCACTAACATGACATGTGTTGTAGGGGTGGCCCCCACCTAATCCCAGCAGGCCTGGTAGAAGGTTATAAGGCCCAGAATAGGCCATGTGTAATGACATAAGTGCCCCTGAAGGGGATACTCAGATGTAAGGGTATAATTGTAAAAGCACTCCCCATGTGTGTGTATATATGGAATACAGGCCATGGGGGGACCCAGGCCATTACTATCACTCTCTCACAACTCTCCACTACGATCTCTCTCTCTCTGTTTGGTCTGTAACCACAACAGTTGGCGCCGTTGGTGGGGAGGACAGGAGCAAGCCTGAAGTCCGAAGAAGGATGGCACCGAAAAAAGCCTCGTCGGTGGCGGCGAAGGGAAAGAAGGCGGTTGGGTCGGAGCGTCGCATGGGCACCAGGGCTTTGGCATCGGCTGTTGCGGGCGCAGGTGACGACGCAGGCGCGGTGGTCAAAGACGTCGACGCTCGCGCTGCGACAACTAACCCCGCCATTGGCGCTGCGACAACCGACCCCGCCACGGGCGCCGCGACGACCGACCCCGCCACCGGCGCTCCACCGGCGCTGCGACGGCCAACCCCGCCACCGGCGCTGTGACAACCAACCTCGCCGCCCTCACCGCAACGTTCGCCGGTAGCGGGGACCGGGTAGTTGGAGGTAGCCACAACGGAGCGGCCGGCTGCTCGGGAGCTCGCGAGGTGACCGTACCTGTGCCGATCCGTCCGCTGGGCGCGCCGGCGGCCCCGCCCGGGCAGGCGGTCGAAGGCGCCGTGCTGGCAGCCCTCAAAGCGTTCCAGCAGGAGCTAGGTGATCTTCGGGGGGCTGTCCGAGACATACAAGAGCCTCAGAGCCAGCAGGCCGCGCCGGAGGTCGCGCCAGAGCCCACGCCGGAAGGGGCGGATAAACATGACGCCCCCACATCCAGCCGCGTGCCGCTGCGACGCGTCGATCCAGAGTCCCCGCTTTCGGCAGGGCTACAGCAGGCGGCGTGGCCCGAAGACTTCAAATTCCCCAGTGTCATTGAGCCCTATAAAGGCGACACGGACCCCCGCGAGTTCATGCGCGTATACGAAACCGCAATCGAGGCTGCAGGTGGAGATGACAAGGTGAAGGGACTCCCCCTCGCGTTGCAAGGAGTGGCGCTTTCCTGGTTTTTTACCATAGAGCCAACCTCCATCTACGCGTGGGAGCAGATCCACGACCGCCTCCACAACAACTTTTAAGGAAATTATGTTGAGCGGGTCGACGCGGGCCAGCTCTTCGCCGTGAAGCAGGAACCTTCAGAGAGCCTCCGGGACTATTTCAAACGCTTCGCAAAGATACATTGTCAAGTCAAGGACGTTAACGAGACAACCATCATCAACGCGGCCATACAGGGCCTCCACCCGGGCCCCCTGGCCGAGTACAACGCGTGCAAGCCTATCAAGACAGTCGCCAAGCTCTTCGACAAAATGGAGGGGTATGCGTGGGCTGAGGAGGATGCAAGGAGGCGCGACGCCCCTGCCCCCGACCTCGCCCAAGCAAAACGCTTGCCATGCGAGGAGAAGGCGGGCGATGATTCCCCGAAGCAGGGCCACAGTCGACAACCCCGGGAGGACACTCCCGGAGGCGACGGCCCTGGGGAGCAGGAAGGCTCGTCAAGGAGCAGGCGCAAGCCCCGGCGTCACCAGCGCAGACCACAAAAGGCCCGCCATGTCCTCGGCATCGGAAACGCCCTTCGAGAGCCGGCCCCCGTATCGTGGAAAGAGGGCCGGGTATGTGAAGGCGGAATACGCCAGGGCGGAAGAGGACGCACGGCGACAACAAGGCGACGACTCCGACACCAACCAGGTCGGCGCCTCGGCGAAAACCGAAGATCCGCCGAAGGACGGTCCTTCGAAGGGAAAACGTAAGCCGGAGTCGTCCAAGGACGCGCCTGAGCGCAAGGATGCCCCGCACGAGCCGTCCGATAGGCCCAAGCGCGGCCAGCAGAAGTCGAGGCGGGGCCGATACGTCCGAAGAAAGCGCTCCCGCAGGTCGGGGCGGTCGGGGGCGCCGAGGCCAGGGGCGCGGCCGTGGCCGGGGCCGCGACGATAAAGGCCGTGGAGATTACGACGACCAACACCAGGGGCTGTGGTGCGTAGTCCACGGTCGTGGCAACCACGACACGCGCACGTGCACCTCTATCGCGGCGCTCCGCGAGAGCGTCACCAGGGACAGGAACCTGGAAGCACGCCCGCCCGTGGTGGCCCATGTACAGCACCCATACGAAGCCCCCGTGCACATCCAGGCACAAGGGGCGCAGCCCCACGAGGGTCCTCTGCGGAGTCAGGCCCATGTGCAGCAGCCTCAGGAGGGCTTTCTGCAGCTACAGGCTATGGAGGCCACCCACCGCAGGGTTATCAACGTCATCTCCGGAGGCTCCTCGTTGGAGTTTGCCTCGGCACGGCAGCGGAAGGCCTACGTACAGAGGCTACACCACGTGGCGGTATATCCAGCACAGACACCGCCGGACTGGGCACAGCATGAGGTCACGTTCACCCCCGCCGATGCCCAAGGCGTGGAGCTTCCTCACCAGGACCCCCTGGTCGTCCGGGTCGTAATAGCGGGATGCGACGTGGGACGTGCCCTAGTCGACGGCGGTAGCTCCGCGAACATTCTGTTTGCGGCAGCCTTCGACCAGATGGGGATCCCCCGAAGCCGCCTCAGCCCATCGGGAGTCCCGTTGCAAGGCTTAGGAGGACAACCTCTATGGGCGCTCGGCCAAATATGCCTTCAGGTCTCCTTCGGTCAGGAGGACAATGCAAGGGTCGAAGATGCCATATTCGACGTCGTCGATCTCCCATACCCTTACAATGCCATACTGGGGCGTCCGGTCCTCAACTCCTTCGGGGCGGTACCGCATCACGGCTATTTATGCATGAAGCTCCCGGGGCCGCGGGCCATCATTACCGTTCGTGGCGACCAGGACATGGCCCGACGCATTGAGCACGGCACCAGATATCCCCGTCGCGGTGACCAACGGCACACTTAGAATCGGCACCACAGCGCGGGGACCCACGGTGTCATCTGGGGATAGCTCGGCAAGCCCTACAGCTAGCGCAACTACTAGAGGCTCCGGCCGCGCCAGAGACAAGTGGTTAGTACCTCCGCCACATGTAATCACTTACCCGCACAAACGGGAATGAAATAAAGTTCCGTTTGTTGCCACCTGTTATCATTGTGCAAAAATACGCGGCGAGAGCGCGCGGAGGCTTCGCCTACGCGCGTACTCCCGAGGTATAAACCAAAGACGCACGTTCGCGTGTGCACTCTCCGTAGCCAGGGGTACGGGTATGAGTATAAACCAAAGACGCACGTTCGCGTGTGCACTGTCCATAGCCAGGGGTACGGGTATGAGTATAAACCAAAGACGCACGTTCGCGTGTGCACTCTCCGTAGCCAGGGGTACGGGTATGAGTATAAACCAAAGACGCACGTTCGCGTGTGCACTCTCCGTCAAAGACACGGTTATGAGTATAAACCAAAGAGGCACGTTCGCGTGTGCACTCTCCGTCAAAGACACGGGCATGAGTATAAACGAAGACGCACGTTCGCGTGTGCACTCTCCGTCGAAGACACGGGCATGAGTATAAACAAAGACGTGTGGGGGGACGCCTCTGCACGCACTCTACGGAGTATAAATAAGACGCGGATGTTCTCCCTGTGCACTCTACTGAGTATAAACAAGACGCAAACCCTGCGCACGCCAGGGACTTCGTCCCTGTGCGTACTCTCAGGAGTATAAATATGATGTGGATGTCGACCCCACGCACTCTACGGAGTATAAATAAGACGCGGATGTTCTCCCTGCGCACCCTACTGAGTATAAACAAGACGTGAACCCCGCGCACGCCAGGGACTTCGTCTCTGTGTGTACTCTCCGGAGTGTAAATATGACGTGGATGTCGACCCCACGCACTCTACGGAGTATAAATAAGACGCGGATGTTCCCCCTACGCACTCTACTGAGTATAAACAAGACGCGAACCCCGTGCACGCCAGGGACTTCATCCCTGTGCGTACTCTCCAGAGTATAAACATGATGTGGATGTCGACCCCATGCACTCTACGGAGTATAGATAAAGCGCGGGTGCTCTTGGTGCACTCCGCGGAACGCAAGGAGGGCATGGACATCAATTGCGCATCACGACAGAGCGTCGAGGCTCGCCTTCGCGCACCACGGGGGTGAATGCGAGGTGCGCCACCGAAGTCCAATCCCAAGAGCTCCAAGGGGGCGACATAGGCTGCCCTCAGGAAGGGCGCACGCGGAGCGCGAGGTACACTAGAGGCTACCCCCGCCCTAGAGGGTAGGGGAACGGAGCGTGCGCGCACTTCTGCCGCCGCACGCGCCAATCTACTGACTCCAAACAAGTCGTAGCGTTGAGGTCCGCCTCCGCACGCGCCAGTCTACAGACTCTAAACAAGTCGTAGCGTCGAGGTCCGCCTCCGCACGCGCCAGTCTACGGAATCTAAACAAGTCGTAGCGTCGAGGTCCGCCTCCACACACGCCAGTCTACGGACTCCAAACAAGTCGTAGCGTCGAGGTCCGCCTCCGCACACGCCAGTCTACAGACTCCAAACAAGTCTTAGCGTCGAGGTCCGCCTCCGCACGAGCCAGTCTACGGACTCTAAACAAGTCGTAGCGTCGAGGTTCGCCTCCGCCGAGGAACAAGGCCCCGAGAGTGCTCGCCTGCCCACTTCGGCTAGGCAGGCGGGGCCCCCGCACAACTACTGTCAGACCACCCGAAGCACAGTGCGCAGCGCATATCCTAATTTCCAGCAGATGTATACATCGGGAAAATTTTACAAGTACAGAGGCCCGCCAGCATATCTGCCTCTCTAAGCCATTATTCGGCGGGCTCGTCCTTAACGCACGCTAAGGCCGGGACTTCGCCCGAAGAAGATCGGCCCGCCCAAAAGTTCAGCGACTCCTCGGCCCTTTGCCAGCGTCGAAGGCGCCGCCGGGTTGCAAGGTCGGACGCAAGCAGTCGTCCCCAGCAAGGAAGCTGCTCGGGGCACAGGCCAAATAGTCAGTTCGTAGAACAAGCGCGCCTTTTAATCACAAAAAAGGGGCGGACATTACAACGCACGCCTACACCTAGCCACCTCGGTGTCACACCTGCAAGTTCTCGGCGCCTTCAGAGGTCCCAGCGCCGTCCTCGTCGCGTCGGGGGACCCCGTCCAGAAATTGGCCGAGGCTCCCCTCCCCGTAAAGGGACTTCCGGAGCTCGACTTGTGCGGCGGCCACCCCGGCGTAGTCCCAGATCCACTGGTAGAAGTACTTTATGGAGCGACGAACGGCGCGGACGGCGCCGGACATTACTCTAGCCCCGCCGGGCATCTCCAGATGGGGGTCCTCCAGCCCGGCGATGTGCGTGCAACCACGGTGCCGTAGGAGCGCGCACACCATACATGACGCCGCGTAGGCACAGTGGTTGCCGAAGGTCGTCGCGGCACCACGCGCAGCGTCGGCGGCATCTTTGATCCAGCGAAGGGTCCGCGACAGCTCCTCCGGCCCGAAGGCGTGGTCCGGCACTTTGGCCACAAGCCCCTGGAGATGGCTCTCCAGTGTTTGCATGACATCCCATGCAACTACCGAAGCCGCGCCAAGCGTCCGGTCACGCTCCGCTAGAGTTAAGGCGAGTTCGCCTTTTTCCTTTTCTAGCGAGGCGACTTGTTGCAGAAGGCTGTCCCGCTCCGCCGCGAACTCCCGCCGCATCACCTCCACGGCCGACTCCCGCGCCGAAGCGGTGAGTCCCTCGGCGTGCGGCTTCACCTTAGCGCACTCCGCTTCCAGCTGGCGGATGCGGGCATCCTGGGCAGAACGGGCTCCCGTGGTTTCGCGCAGCTCCTCCTCGGCGACCCGCAGTCTATCTTTGAGTGCCCTTTGCGCATGAACATAGGCCGTTTGCAGGGCCTGCCCCAGCACTAGTGTCTGTAGGGCAAAATGAGTAGGCATTGTCGCATAAGTAAGCACTTACCCTCACCCCCAACACCTCAAAGGCATCCCCGAGACGCTCCACCCCGTAGGCATGAAGCGCCTGCTGGCTGACGCTGGTGGCCGCGTCATCCACGATCCCATGCCACGCCCTCAGCGTCTCAGATGGGGGAACGAAGTCCGCCGGACTGAGGCGCACGATGCTCGCGCCGCCGGCACCAGGACCCTCGTGTTCCGCCAAAGGCTCCTCCGGAATAAGCGACGCTGCAGACAGGGACGCAGGTGAGCACCGCAAGGCGCAATGAACAAAACACCAGGGAAGCCAAACCACCTTACCTTCGGTAGTGGAAGGAGGGCTCCGGGGGCCCACCCCCTAGTACTAGGCGGAGTAACGGTAGCGCAAGTCCCCGCGGAAGGCATGGTCCCACCGAGAACAGAGGCCTCCGCGTTCGAGGCCGGCGCCGACCGTTCCTACGCGGCGGACACCACGGCCTGGGGGGCAGAGGGAGCGCGCGCCACAGGAACTTCGGCATATGCATCGGAGTCCCACAAGCTCCTGATGCCCGTCGCCACGACAAATCCCCTCGATGTTCGGTGGAGCTCCGGCCGCAGACACGGCCGCTTAGCCGAAGCTAGGGGTGACGACGCCGCCCCAGCAGCCACTGCCGGAGAGGCCCGCACGGCTGCAGCACCCGGAGGCGAAGCCCCCTCCGTGACAACCTCTGCGGGGGGCAACTCGGTTTTGGCCGCTACTACTGGTGAAGACCTAGCTCCGTGCGCCCCCACGGAGGACGTCTCCGGCGTTATGGCGGCCACGGCCGAAGGCTCCACCTCAGCACCACCGGTTCTCTCGGATCCTGTCTCAACAACCGCCGCGAGTGACGAGACTTCTCCTCTCCGGCTGCTCGTGGCGAGCCCACCGTCCAGGGCATCCGCCGAAGATCCTTCGCCCCCGGCATCCGCGCCATCCAAGCCCGAGTCGGCGTACCACGTCGAATCCGACTCCGCGTCTGCCGCGCCCTCGGGAGCGCTGGCAGCAGCAGTGGCAGCCGTTACATCAAGCGTGGTAGACGCTCCACCTCGGCCCCTCTTGCGAGACGGCGCCTTCCTCCTAGGTGCACCGTCGTCTTGATGTTGCGGGGCTGGTTCAGCACGGTCCGGCAGGGCAAGGCCCAGGGCCTCGCACACACGGTTTATCCGCCCCAGCCCCGCCTCGACAGTAGCGGACGCGTGCTGCTCGTGCTCCCTGCCGGTATACGGCCCAAGGAATACGCGCGCGGCCTGCTCTGCATTCTCCAGGCGAATCCCTAAAGCAACGCACAAGATAACATCAAAATGTAATGCACTCTGCGTGAGCAAAGGGGAGGGATGGTCGAGGCTTACGAGGACCGGGGGCGCCGGCAGCACACAAACCCACGGCAGAATGTTGTCGTCTCGGCGCTTCTCGGCGGCGAGGCGCCTGATGAGGACATCACTTCTTCGGATACACACAACACTCCTCCACTTGACATTCAAGGACCAATCACTAGAGCTCGCGCCCGATAATTGAATTTACAGGTGAGCTCGTTCCTAAGTACTTATTTTTGTTCACTTGAGAATCGATTGCTACCTAATGATTTAATTATGATTAGGAACCATGGAGAGGACCTAGAAGTACTTGGAGAAGGACTACGAGGCGCACAAGTCCAGCAAGGGCGGTCGAATCATGTTGGAGGCCCAACTCAAACCGACTTCGAATCCAATTCGGAGTCCAGGACCAGGACGCACTAAAATGGACGCCCAGATTGTATCCGGACTCCGTTTTGGACGTTCTACATATGTATGGAAAGCTGAGAAGACTATCTTTCCAATGGCTCTGGTCCCATGTCAAAATTCCTTCTGAGTCAACGCGAATTGTCGAAACAAGTGGGCGTTCAGAACCTGTCAGGGTGCTGCATCACCGTCTTTTGGGCCGATCGGCTTTGTATCGTGTTGGAGCCCATTAGGGGTGCGTCCAGGGGTTTTGCTTAGATTAATTCTATCTTTGAACAGTTTCGCCGTTCATCGGTTTGTGAGACCCCAACTTTTCGAGTGCTACATCAATACATCCGCAATTCAGTTGTGTTCTTCCTTGTTCTTGCTTGTGTTCTTCAATTCGCAGGCAAGGAATAGCCTTCTTGGCGAGGTCAACCGGGCCGCGCACGGTTGATAACCTGAGGAGACGTGGTGCGGCGATTGCGGGGTTCGGAACGTGTCGTTCGGAAGCCGGATCGATTTGTGTCGCGCCTCCACCAAATCGAACATATCCAGAACCTGTTGGAAGATCGGGACCCCGTCCCCATCAAGTGGTAATCAGAGCTTCAGGTGTTCCTTCAGGTTCGCGTTACCCTCCTTTGTGGTTTTCGGTTTCATCCTAGAGTCCATGAAAAAGCCCTACAAAAAAAATTGTAGTCATAGGTTGTTTCCTGTCCTAGATCTCGTTTAACCTTTGCACAATTTGATTCCAGAGTCCGTAGTGTTGAGTTCGTGTCCTTAGTCGAGTTGTGTTGTTGGTTTAGATTGTGTTTTATTTCGGGTTGTCTTGCTTCCGCTTCATCCCATACAAACCCTAGCCGTCATCCATCGCGTATTCAACCCTCTGTTTTTGTTTTCCCACCCATATCCCACCCTCTATTTGAGTCATCCTTCACGTCTCGTGATCACACAGCATCATCCCCCACCTTTCCCCGAGCTTCCGCCACCAATTTCCACCAATTCCCTCCACCCGATTTCGTTTTGGCCTCCACAGCAACCATAACTCGGAGGCCCATCTTCAAACGGCCATAACTTTCGCATACGGACTCAAAATCAGGCGATTTTTTTTCAAATTGTCAGGTTCGGCGATTTTATTTTCCCCAAATTCGGCCTGGAAAGTGCAGTACTCGAGCTCTGAAATTGATTCACCGAATTTCCAGCACATTCATTATTTTCTGTAGGCCACACCTTACATCAGATTGAGTTAAAACTTTGTGTGGTTCCTATTTCTATGCTCTGCTCTGTGAAAAAAATAAAATTAAAAAGACACAAAAAAGAAAAATTTCGGCTTAGTAGAGAAGAGAGAGAAA
This sequence comes from Dendrocalamus latiflorus, assembly GCA_017311315.1. Taxonomy (NCBI): domain Eukaryota; kingdom Viridiplantae; phylum Streptophyta; class Magnoliopsida; order Poales; family Poaceae; genus Dendrocalamus; species Dendrocalamus latiflorus. The sequence continues at coordinate 22,742,390 of CM029611.1, forward strand.
AGTGCTATCCGTGGCCAAAAAAAAGGAAAAAAAGAGAGAAAAACCGGACAGAGCACAGTTTTAGGTGACAGAGCTTCATTTGTTTTGTGCTTATGCTGAATTGAGTTTCTCATTCCCTGGCCATCTTTGTTGCTGTCTTCGCTTACTTTCTGGCCGTGATTCCTTGTTCATCATATCCTAACACTGATATAGGACACATTTAGGCCAGCAACTAGGACCAGTGCTTTGGACATTTATTTAGCATTACTATCTGTTATTGATTTGTGTTCCACTGATATATTTGGCCTTCCAAGCTCCATATATCTACTTCTGGATAGTACAGTTTTGACCCTTGCAATCGTACCCACGCTCGACATGGTATCACGAACCAGCCACCGGTTGTACCACCTGCTGCTTTGGTAAGAACACTTGTAAGAGCTTGGTAAGCCACTTCCTTTGCGAGTTCCCCCTGCCCTTCATTTGTAGTTGATAGGGATAATCCTTTTGTTTTCCCTGTGTTTCCACTAACCATGGCAGGAGACAAAGGAGACGAGACACCGGTCGATTCCAACGAGTGTGTTAGTCGCGGCCATCTACAAGCTGTGCTCGACAAACAAAATGCTTCAATCACTGATCTCGGCGCGAGAATGGACACCATCGTCGCCGCCATTGCCAAGTTGAACACCACGGAAGGCATTGAGCGGGTGGAGCGGCGGTTGGCTGACCTCACTGGTCGGATGGACACATTGGAGGCACGCCTGCCACCTGTCAATGATGGCCATCGTCTTGATGATGACACAGTGTATGATGCAGATGGCAACATTGATCATCGGGCGACACAAGATGCACGACTACATCGGTGTCTTCAGCAAAACCGACAGGGTATGGGAGGTAATAACCAGAACCGTCATGGTAACGACGACCCTTTTGCTAAAGTGAAGTTTACCATTCCATCTTTTGCTGGTCTTTATGATGCTGATATATATCTTGATTGGAAGATGACGGTCGAGCAGAAATTTAATTCTCACTTGGTTCCTGAACAACATAGAGTTAGACAAGCTACTAGTGAGTTTAAGGACTTTGCTATTATCTGGTGGAATGAACTAAGTAACATGCGCTTACAACCTGATACATGGGAGCGGTTAAAAGAAGATATGCGTAATCGTTTTGTTCCTCCCACATATAAACTTGATTTGAGAAAAAAAAAATTGCAGCGCTTAGAACAAGGTGATCGTTCTGTTCAGGACTATTATGCTGAGCTTCAAAAGGGTATGATGCGTTGTGGGGTTGTTGAGGACACGGAGGATAAGATTTGTCGTTTCTATGGGGGGTTACGGCGTGAAATTCAGGACATTGTTGATTATAAAGAATTTACTACTGTCAACCAGTTGTTCCAGCTTGCTATGCTTGCAGAAAAAGAATTGCAGGGACGCAAGGAATCAGCGAAGGCAAGCACCGGACGACCCTTCTACACGCCGCGCACGACTACATCGACGGGACTGCCCAAGTCTTCTTCGAGTTTTCGTTCTCCTCCACCACCTGTGAACAAGATTGCAGCAGCGCCACCGAAGCCACCTTCCACGACATGCTTTGCAGATGCTACAAAAAATTCTTTGCAGGTTCCAGCCAAGAGTTCTTCTTCCATGGCTTCAACGGGCCGCTCCTCCGACATTCAGTGCCACCGCTACCATGGGCTTGGTCATGTGCAGAAGAATTGCCCTAGCCAACGGGCATACATCGCCACAGAAGATGGAGGCTACATCAGCACTTCAGATGTCGACGAGGATGATGATGTTGCTGCTGCCTCGGACGACAATGGCGGTGGTGATGACGACTTGGTCCTTGGTGGGGCGTCCACAGCGACGCTACGGAGCATCATTGTGCAGCGAGTCCTCAGCACACAGGTACAACAACCCGATAAGCTTCAACGCCATAATTTGTTTCAGACTTTCTTCGCAATCAAGAACCGGCGTGCACGTGTCATCATTGATGGAGGGAGCTGCAACAACTTGGTGAGTTCTGATTTGGTCAAGAAGCTTGGCTTGACCACGCGACCGCATCCACATCCATACCATATTCAGTGGTTAAATGATTCTGGAAAAGCTAAGGTAACGCAAACATGCCGAGTCCATTTTTCCATTGGTGGTTATGCTGATCATGTTGATTGTGATGTGGTTCCCATGCAAGCATGCTCTCTTTTATTGGGTCGACCTTGGGAATTTGATAATGATGCTTTACACCATGGTAGTAGTAACAAATACACTTTTATGCATAAGGGAAAGAAAGTTACTTTACTGCCTTTGACCCCAACTGAGATTATAGAGGCCGATAGGGCGAGAGCTGCTGCTGCTAATGATCAAAAGGAACATGATAAATCTGAAAAACAACAAGTAATTCATTTGAAAAATTCTGTTAGGCTTGCCACAAAATCAGACCTTGCTGAAATTGATGATGTTAATGATACATGTTATGCTTTTGTGTGCAAAGATGCTTTATTTTCTCTTGATAATATGCCTTGCACTTTGCCTGCTCCTGTCACTAACCTTTTGCAGGAGTTTAGAGATGTTTTCCCTGATGAGATACCTCCAGGACTTCCACCCATTCGAGGGATTGAGCACCAGATTGACTTGATTCCTGGAGCGAGTTTGCCAAACCGTGCGGCATACAGGACCAATCCTGAAGAGACTAAGGAGATTCAGCGACAAGTCCAAAACCTTTTGGACCGTGGATATGTACGTGAGAGCCTTAGTCCTTGTGCTGTTCCTGTTCTTTTGGTTCCCAAAAAAGATGGTTCTTGGCGTATGTGTGTAGATTGTAGAGCCATTAACAACATTACTATACGATATCGTCATCCTATTTCTAGGCTAGACGACATGCTTGATGAGTTGTGTGGTGCTATAATTGTCACAAAGATTGACTTGCGTAGTGGATACCACCAAATAAGAATGAAACTTGGCGATGAATGGAAAACTGCTTTTAAAACTAAGTTCGGCTTGTATGAGTGGTTAGTCATGCCTTTTGGTTTAACTAATGCACCTAGCACTTTCATGCGATTAATGAACGAGGTTTTACGTCCTTTCATTGGCAAATTTGTGGTCATTTACTTTGATGATATCTTGATTTACAGCAAGTCCATGGATGAACATTTGACTCACTTACGTGCTGTTTTTAATGCTTTGAGAGATGCACGTTTGTTTGGTAACCTTGATAAGTGCACCTTTTGCACGGATCGAGTGTCTTTTCTTGGCTATGTTGTGACTCCACAGGGAATTGAGGTTGATAGAGCCAAGGTGGAGGCGATATGGAGTTGGCCCACACCCACGACAGTCTCCCAAGTGCGGAGTTTTCTTAGCCTTGCAGGATTTTATCGCCGCTTTGTCAAGGAATTTAGCACCATTGCGACACCGTTGATTGAGTTGACAAAGAAGGCCGTCGTGTTCCATTGGGGGCCATCACAGGAAGAGTCCTTTAATCTTTTGAAGGACAAGCTTACACACGCACCATTGCTCCAACTTTCGGATTTTGGTAAGACTTTTGAGCTGGAATGTGATGCTAGCGGAATTGGTATTGGTGGTGTTTTAATGCAAGAAGGCAAACATGTTGCCTACTTTAGTGAAAAATTGAATGTTCCTGCTCTTAATTATTCCACGTATGATAAAGAATTGTATGCTCTTGTTCGTTCTTTAGACACGTGGCAACACTATTTATGGCCTAAAAAATTTGTCATTCATTATGATCATGAATCACTTAAGCATATTCGTAGTCAAACCAATTTGAATCTAGACATGCTAAGTGGGTTGAATTTATTGAATCTTTTCCTTATGTCATTAAACACAAGAAAGGGAAGGATAATGTGATTGCTGATGCTTTGTCTCGACGCTATACCATGTTGTCTCAACTTGATTGTCGCATTTTTGGTCTTGAAACCATTAAATTACAATATGCTCTTGATGCTGATTTTAAGGATGTGTTGTTGCATTGTAAAGAGGGACAAGCATGGAATAAATTCGTGATCAATGATGGGTTTTTGTTTAGAGCTAACCGCCTATGCATTCCAGTTGGTTCCGTTCATCTTTTGTTGTTGCAGGAGGCGCATGGAGGAGGATTGATGGGACATTTTGGTGCCAAGAAGACGGAGGAGGTGCTGGCCACACATTTCTTTTGGCCAAGGATGAGACGAGATGTAGAGCGGTTCGTGGCTCGGTGCGCCACATGTCAAAAAGCTAAGTCGCGGTTGAACCCACATGGTTTGTATATGCCTCTTCCCGTTCCTTCTATTCCTTGGGCTGATATATCTATGGACTTTGTTTTGGGATTGCCAAGGACTAAGAGGGGAGGGATAGTATTTTTGTGGTGGTTGATCGTTTTTCTAAGATGGCACATTTTATTCCTTGTCATAAAAGCGACGATGCTGTTCATATTGCTGACCTTTTCTTTCAAGAAATCGTTCGCTTGCATGGTATGCCTTCTACTATTGTTTCAGATCGCGATGCAAAATTCTTGAGTCACTTTTGGCGCACTTTGTGGAATAAATTGGGGACAAAGCTTCTGTTTTCTACAACTTGTCATCCCCAAACTGATGGACAAACAGAGGTAGTGAATCGAACATTGTCCACCATGTTGAGAGCGATCTTGAAGCGCAATTTGAAGATGTGGGAAGAGTGTTTGCCGCATGTGGAGTTTGCATATAATAAGGCGGTACACTCCACCACCAAGGTAAGTCCCTTCCAGGTAGTGTATGGATTTAACCCCTGTGCTCCTATTGATCTTTTGCCTTTACCTACCACTGAGAGAACACATAATGATGCTAAAAAGCGTGCTGAATTTATTCTCAAATTGCATGAAACCACTAAGGCAAATATTGAAAAGATGAATGAAAAGTATAGAATTGCTGGTAGTGAAGGTAGAAGGGAAGTTAAACTTGTACCGGGTGATTTGGTTTGGTTGCACTTGAGAAAGGATAGATTTCCTGAGTTAAGAAAATCAAAATTGATGCCTAGAGCTGCTGGTCCTTTTAAGATAGTTGAGAAGATAAATGATAATGCATATAAACTTGAGTTGCCTCCCGAGTTTGGGGTTAGTCCCACCTTTAACATTTCAGATTTGAAGCCATACTTGGGAGAAGAAGATGAGGCTGAGTTGAGGACAACTCTGCTTCAAGAGGGGGAGGATGATGAGGACATCACTTCTTCGGATACACACAACACTCCTCCACTTGACATTCAAGGACCAATCACTAGAGCTCGCGCCCGACAATTGAATTTACAGGTGAGCTCGTTCCTAAGTACTTATTTTTGTTCACTTGAGAATTGATTGCTACCTAATGATTTAATTATGATTAGGAACCATGGAGAGGACCTAGAAGTACTTGGAGAAGGACTACGAGGCGCACAAGTCCAGCAAGGGCGGTCGAATCATGTTGGAGGCCCAACTCAAACCGACTTCAAATCCAATTCAGAGTCCAGGACCAGGCCACACTAAAATGGAAACCTGAGAAGACTACCTTTCCAATGGCTCTGGTTCCATGTCAAAATTCCTTCTGAGTCAACGGGAATCGTCGAAACAAGTGGGCGTTCAGAATCTGTCAGGGTGCTGCGTCACCGTCTTTTGGGCCGATCGGCTTTGTATCGTGTTGGAGCCCATTAGGGGCGCGTCCATGGGTTTTGCTTAGATTAATTCTGTCTTTGAACAGTTTCGCCGTTCATCGGTTTGTGAGACCCCAACTTTTCGAGTGCTACATCAATACATCCGCAATTCAGTTGTGTTCTTCCTTGTTCTTGCTTGTGTTCTTCGATTCGCAGGCAAGGAATAGCCTTCTTGGCGAGGTCAACCGGGCCGCGCACGGTTGATAACCTGAGGAGACGTGGTGCTGCGATTGCGGGGTTCGGAACATGTCGTTCGGAAGCCGGATCGATTTGTGTCGCGCCTCCACCAAATCGAACATATCCAGAACCTGTTGGAAGATCGGGACCCCGTCCCCATCAGCGCCAGTCGCAGGCGAGTGGCGCCACGCCGTACATCGTGTACTCTTCGGTGAGGTTGCGCATGTTAAAGCGGGCGGCCACGCCTACGAGCCGCCGGGCCCTCCGCCTGTCCTCGTCGTCAAGTGTCCGGTCGGGCGAGGTCTTAAACGCGATCAGTCGGCCCGTACACTCGAGGCCGCTCCCGCTCGCCACACGTTGATAGAACCACCGTTTCATCCAGTGCGACTCCCACTTCCCGCGAGTGGAGTTCGCAGGGAAGAGCTTACCGCAAGTCGACCGGAGAATAAAGGTGACGCTGCCGAAGCTCGACAGCGTGCCGTCCTTCCGCTCCTTGGGCTGGCATCGTGCCTCGTGTAGGTAGGCAAATAACGAAGCATTGGGCTAGCACGCTCCCGAGCGCAAGGCCCAACTATACACCGCCAGCCGGGCCACGGTGTTCCGAGTCAGTTGCGCCAACTCCAGCCCGAAGGTCCGCAGCACGTCGCCCACAATCGCCGCCGCCGGGATGCGGAGCCCTGCGTCGAAGAAGGCGACGAATACGACCACCTCTGACTCCTCGGGGCATGGTTCCGTCTCGTCGACAGCAGGTAATCGCACCGCCTGGCGGTCGGACAGCCTCCCCGCGCGCAAGAGCCCCTGGATCATCTTCTCGGTCACGAGCGAGGGGCCCAACTCGCCGGAAAATGAGCCTTCCTTCGCTGCCAGCCACCGCTTCTCCGCCACCGCCGGGTCGCGTTCGCTGAGTGTGTATTTCACCTCTAGCGGTGAAGACCGCCGGCGGGTGCCGCAGGCACCAGCCGCCTGGCTACACCTGCCGCCAGATGCCATCACCTCTTGCAAAAGGAGTATAGCGGCGAGAATAGTACGGAAATATAGAAGGCGATGCAAGCCAGAAGGGGGCGTAGAACTGCGGGGGCGCGGTTATGAGGGCTATTTCAAGCCACCTCGCCCCGATACTAAAACGTCACGATGGTTCGCGTGCGGGACGCAACCGCAGTCGCACAGAGGTCCGTCCCGCACAATCCCCCATAACCGAAGACGGAGAGGCGCGACCACGGCGGGAAGGACCGTCAGAGCACGACGCTCCAACGGCCTCCCGCCGCGTGGCAAACCTCGCACGAGATAGCTGGAGCACGCGAGGCCAGGCGTCGACACGACTTCAGCCGCCATTAAAAGCGCATTAATGGGCCACAAGAGCACAACAGTCTTGACGCTGCGCCATTCCCCGCCCACCCCATGTCCCCCTTCCGTAGGGAAGGGGCGAGCAGCTGCGATCACGCAACCGCTCACATCCTTCCGCGCACCAATTACAAGCCGCCGCATGCCCTACATGCGCCGAGGCGAGTTGCACGGTACGACAGCCTAGCTCTAGCAAACCGGGGGCCGGCGCGATTCCAGGAACCTTTACAGCGCATTACCGCATCGTGAGGTCGCAATCACCGCACGCGTGGTAGTGTTCGTGATGCGAAGTTGCAAGTCAGAATCACCGCTGAGCCTCTGCCACGACAGGCTCCAGTCCCGGCCTCGGCTTCAAGGATCGCGCGTCTACTTCGGCTTGGCGCCAGCTCCGCTGCCACCCGTTCGAAGGGTAGGGAACGGAGCGCGCGCGCGTCTACTTTGGCTAGGTGCCAGCTGCGCTGCCACCCGTTCGAAGGGTAGGGGACGGAGCGCGCGCGCGTCTACTTCGGCTAGGCGCCAGCTCCGCTGCCACCCATTCGAAGGGTAGGGGACGGAGCGCGCGCGCGTCTACTTCAGCTAGGCGCCAGCTCCGCTGCCACCCGTTCGAAGGGTAGGGGACGGAGCGCGCGCGTCTACTTCGGCTAGGCGCCAGCTCCGCTGCCACCCGTCCGAAGGGTAGGGGACCGAGCGCGCGCGCGTCTACTTCGGCTAGGCGCCAGCTCCGCTGCCACCCATGCGAAGGGTAAGGGACCGAGCGCGCGCGCGGCCACTTCGACGCCAAGGCCCGCGCGACAACCTCATGACCTAATCAGCGGATGCAGATGAACTCAAGCATATCTGTCTACGAGAACAGGTCAAACCTTGCCATCTTCATACGGGAGCACGATACGCGCGTAGGAGGCCGTCTTCTCGATCGCCACACAAACTTGGCCGCAGCCGCAGCGTCGGCCTGAACCCTGGCTTCGAGGAGCGGACCCGCGCGCACAAACTCGCCCGTTGGCGCCTCCCACACACGGCAGAAGCAAAGGTCTGTTTAGGAGAACAGGGCAAACCTCGCCGTCGTAAGCAGAAACGCAGCGTGAGGGCAGGAAACGCGGCTGGCTACCGATAACCGACGCTAACCAAGCTCCCAAGAAAAATGGACCTCCATCTGTACGTCAACATCCCCCAAGCCGCTCAGCGTCGCTAGGGAATGTCGATGCACGGAAGGGGCCCATTTTAGGGGAGTAGCCTCTATCCAAGGACACGATGTAGGAACAACGCCGCACCAGCGCCGTATATATACCCCATCACCGGGGGAGCCAACCGGCGGAAGTCCAATCGGCGGGGGAGCCAACTGGCGGAAGTCCAACTGGCGGAAGTCTAACCACCAGAAGTCCGTCGCCACATTAAGATAGCCACGACGCCTCAAGGCCTGCACCGCGCCAAGCACACTTCGCCACGTGGACGGCTAGAAGAAGGAACGTCGCAGTGCCTCCGCTATCACTTGACGCATGTGCGACGACTCAGGGGCCCGCTACGCCTACCAATGCTGGCGCAACGCCTCCGACTCAGCCCGGGCAACCCTGATCCCGCCACGGCAGGGGGGAAGGAGCGCGCGTGCCAGCTCCGCTGCCACCCGCTCGAAGGGTAGGGGACGGAGCGCGCACGCGTGCTTTGATCAAGTGCCAGCTCGGGACGGAGCTATCGCGCATCTACCTCAACCACCAATCCAGGCGTCGGGTTCGGCTACAGCCTCAGCCCCCAGTTAAGTTTGAAAAAGTTCACAGGCCGTAGGGACGGAGGGGGCCAAAGGACTCGGCAACATGGCTTCGACCCTGTGAAGCCCTTCACCATGAGAAGCTCCTGTTGTAGGGGTGGCCCCCACCTAATCCCAGCAGGCCTGGTAGAAGGTTATAAGGCCCAGAATAGGCCATGTGTAATGACATAAGTGCCCCTGAAGGGGATACTCAGATGTAAGGGTATAATTGTAAAAGCACTCCCCATGTGTATATATATATGGAATACAGGCCATGGGGGGACCCAGGCCATTACTATCACTCTCTCCCAACTCTCCACTACGATCTCTCTCTCTGTTTGGTCTGTAACCACAACAACATGATTTAATTCAAGTTGTGCATTTTAATCAACCGATCATGGCAAAGACTGTACTACACATATAAAATCATGATAAATCTAGCAAGTAAGCACAGATCATGACAAGGTGTAATGCATTGTAAACATGTCATAAATGGATAATAATCATGACTCCATGTAGTTATATTACAATGCAAAATGACATGCAAGAAAATCCAGCTCCCCCTCGACATGAGATGCACTTTTTAGTTCAAGTTGAGTTATGACAATATTAAATCTCAGCATACCCAAATGAACTCCCCCTAAACTAAAGCAATAAAAATGAGAAGCTGGCAAGAAAATCAGAAAAGTCAGTCCTTAAAGCATAGAGAAGATATAGAGAATTCTATGGCTCAGACTGACTCTCATCTACCCCATATGACACTAGGACTATCAGTTGGTCATCTAACACACTAAGGAGCAAACACGTTCCCTGTCTACCCAAGGGTGGCCCAACCCTTGTTAGAACCTATAAGAAGTGAGTGAGCTCAACCTAGTGAGAAGAGAGACAGCTAATAAGCAGTATCGTAGAATCATAAGATGAGAGGAAGAAATCTAAGCAACTAGATGAGAGGAACACTCTAATCTATGCTAGGAGGACTAACCCAAATGCACCCACATGCAATGCAACAGAAAGGAGCATGAGCATAATAAATAGAGTAAAACAGTAAAGCACAAAGCTCCCCCTCACAATAGTCCATAAGGACAAACCACCCCAAGCTCTCCCTGCAAAGCTGAAAACCTAGAGCTATCCAAAAGCTTGGTAAAGATGTCAGCCAACGGGTGGTCACTCTCCACAAACTGGAGCACTATATCACCCTTCTCCACATGGTCTCGAAGTAAGTGATATCTGATATCAATGTGCTTGGTCCGAGAATGTTGCACTGGGTTCTTGGCAATGTTGATGGCAGAAGTGTTATCATAGAAGACTGGAACACTATCTATGACTAACCCAAAGTCTCGTAGGGTCGAAGCCATCCAAAGCACCTGACTGCAGCAACTGGCAGTAGCAACGTACTCGGCCTCTGCGGTGGACTGTGCAACACCGGACTGCTTCCTAGAAGACCAAGAAACAAGAAAAGTGCCAATGAATTGGCAAGTGCTAGAAGTGCTCTTCCTATCTATCCTATAGCCGGTAAAGTCTGCGTCCGAGTAGGCTCTGAGGGAAAGACAGGATGAGGAAGAGTACCAAATACCATAGTCTATGGTAGCTCGAAGGTACCGAAAGATGCGCTTCACCGCTTGAGGAGAAGCCTAAAATCGAGCACATAGACACACAGAGAAATGTATGTCCGGTCTCGAGGCAGTGAGGTACAAGAGGGAGCCAATCATGCTGCGATACTCCTTCTGATCAACTGACTCGCCATCCTCATCTGGGTCGAGTGAAGCTGATGAAGCCATATTAGTGGACACCGGCTTGCCATCACTCATATCAAAGCATCTCAGGAGGTCTCGAGTGTACTTGCCCTGATGCAAGAAGGTACCCTCCCGAGTCTGCTTGATCTAAAAGCCAAGAAAGAAGCTCAACTTGTCCATCATGCTCATCTCAAACTCTAAGCTCATGACATCAGAGAACTGAGAGACAAGAGTATGAGAGGAGCCACCAAAAATGATATCATCCACATAAATCTGGACAAGCAGAAGGTCATTTCCATGCTTGTGAATGAACAAGGTCTTATCTACCTTACCCATCTCAAACCCATCACTCAATAGATAAGACTTAAGCCTCTCATACCAGGCTCTAGGGGCTTGTTTAAGTCCATACAGGGCTTTGGAAAGCCTGTAGACATGGTTTGGGTATTTGGGGTTCGCAAAATCTGGAGGCTGTCTAACATAGACCTCTTCCTCAATATCCCATTGAGCAAGGCACTCTTGACATCCATCTGGTAAAGCTTGAAGCCCTTAGACGCTGCGAATGCAAGCAAGATCCTAGTGGCTTCTAGCCTAGCTACAGGGGCAAAGGTCTCCTCAAAATCTAGACCCTCAACCTGGAAGAAACCCTGAGTTACCAACTTAGCCTTGTTTCGAATAACTATCCCATCCTCACTCTGCTTGTTTTTGAACACCCACTTGGTACCTATGACATTATGACCTCTAGGGGGCTCAACAAGTGACCAGACCATGTTTCTCTTAAAGTTCTCTAACTCTTCATGCGTGGCATTGACCCAAGACTCATCAGAAAGAGCATGACTAACATCCTTAGGCTCAAAAGAAGCAACAAAGGCAGAGTGGAGACAGAAGTGAGACATGCTGTATTTTGAGTGTGTGACGTGCTCAAAAAGATCTCCTATAATCTGCTCTGAAGGATGGTCTTTTTGGATATGATGAGGAGGTCCTGGATGAGAAGAAGAAGTGGCCTCTACCTCATGAGATGATGAGGTAGGAGCAGAGCCACTAGCTCTGAAGATGTGGAAGGAATGGGCTGATCTCCTCGAGGTGCGGTGGTAGAAGCAGGCACCTCAAGGGGAGGAAGAACTGGATCAGGTACAAAACCCTCATCTCCATCCTCCTCATCATCCACAAGATGGGCTCTAACTGCTCTACAGAACCTGAGATATCTGGCCTAGTCCCTGGACTGGTCTCATCGAAAGTCACCTCACAGGTTTCTACCATTTTGCTAGACTCGCAGTTCCAGACCCTATACGCCCGCGATGAAGTTGAATAGCCCAAAAAAATCCCATCACAAGATCATGACTCGAACTTATCTAGGTTCCCAGACTTCAGAATAAAACACTTGCAACCAAACACGTGAAAATGAGAGACACTGGGCTTTTGCCCATATCTCAACTCATAAGAAGTGCGATGCAAGTGTGCCCTAAGAAAAACTCTGTTTGAAACATGGCACGCGGTGGCTATCGCCTCACCCCAAAACTTCCTAGGTGTAGAGTACTCATTAAGCATCATCCTGGCCATCTCGACCAAGGTACAGTTCTTCCTCTCCACGACGCCATTTTGCCGAGGGACGTGCGGAGAAGAGAACTGGTGCTCTAGACCCGTCTCATTGCAAAACCTCTCAAAGTAGGAATTCTTAAACTCCGTGCCATTGTCACTGCGGATCGCTTGTAAGGCACCTGGGAGCTCAATAGAAAGCCTACTAAAAAGACCCCAAAAATGGGTAAATGTCTCATCCTTCGAAGCTAAGAAAAACACCCAAGAGTACCTCGAGAAGTCATCGACCACAACAAGAACATACCACTTTCCTCCTGCTGACTACACTCGAGCTAGTCCAACTGTGTCCATATGGAGCAGCTGTCCTGGTGCATCGGTCATAGACACTGTGACCGGGGGATGAGAAGCAGCAACCATCTCGCCGTGTCGGCAAGGAGCACAAACTAGATCTTTGACCATCTTGAGTTTAGGCAGACCACGTGAGAGACCATGTGGAGGTCATCCCATGTGTGTGATGAGTAATTGACATCGGTTTAGGAAAGTCGAGTTTGATTTGGTTGGTTCGGTCCTTGACGTTGCGTGGTGCAATCGGGCTCGGTCGAACTTGGTCAAACCTGTTCAAAATGGTTAGGATGCATATTATGTTGACGTGTCAGGTTTGGGCTATTTCATTAATACATTAATGCTTTCATGTATTGAGCGGTGCTATTTGATGTGTTTCTTGTCTGTGTTGGCTGCAGGACGTCGAGGCGAAGTCGTGGCGAGACACGAGGTGATCGAACTAGACACGGGCGGTGTCGAGGTCAGAATGGTCGAGATGTGTCTAAGACGGCGGAGACTAGAGGTGGTTGCGAGACTTGGACGACAAGGAGCGCGAAAGCTTCCTGGAAGGTGCAGGATGGGCGAAATGGTAATTTCGCGAGGCTGCAAAAGTGGGAGCGGGCTCCGTTCGGGTTTAGTGGGTGTAACGGGTGGGAGACCCGTTAGCCAAGGGCTATAAATAGGTGTTGGTGGCTGCATGACCCCTCATGTTTTGGGGAGAGAGTTAGGGTTTTGTGAGTCAAAAGAGGCTTTGGGAGGTGGTTTTACCTTTGCTCTTTAGTTGGTAGAAGAGAGCAGGATATGTCTCCCAAGTGCTATATGTGTGTGCACGTAGTGTCTCCTCCAAGCATGTAGAGAGTGGGTAAGTTCTTGGCTTGGGGAGAGGGAGAGATTGGAGTGATGAGCATGTAATCATTCATCTTGTTCTAATGTCCATGCGTATGGGGACTCCTATGTATTCCTGCTTGGTTGGAATGAAATTCTGAAGTTTTCTCTCGTGCAGCCTCTCTGTTCTTCATTCCTCTTTTTGAGTGATTCTTAAGTTTTTCTGTTTCTTGTTGTTTCTTGCTGTAGAGGTGCAAAATGGGTTGCTCTATGTTGGGATGTTGCCTCAAGATCATTTGATCAAGTTTTCCCAAGAGCAAATCAAACGAATCAAAGAATCTCCCTTTTCAGGTTCTCTGTTCTTCATTTTTCTTTTCTAGGGTTTGGTGAAAATCTTGTTTCCTTCTTTGAGATGGCTTGAAATTTGGTACCTAGAGTCCAAAGGCTATCCATTAGCTATTTCCAAAGTTTCATGGCCAAGGGATCAAAGAGGAGATGGCAATTTGAGGTTTTCAGTTGTGGCTCTCTAAAGTGCTCAGTTTCTAGGGTTTTGTTGCTTTCCTTGATTCCCTTCATGAGATGGCCTGATTCTTGGCATGTGAAGTCTAGAAGCTATTAAGCTCCTATCTGCAAAGTTTCTTGGCCAAAGAATCAAAGTTGAGATGGGAATTTAAGTTTTCATGCTGCTCTCTGAATATTTTCAGATTTTGGGTCAAATCTCAATTTCTTGTTGTTGAGTTGGCTTCTTTTGTCTACCCAAGTTCCTCTGGGTATTTCTTTTATTTCCCTGCTGGTCTGGGTTGAGGAGATCAAGTGAAAGTCTAAAATTCCTCTTCTGGAAGAAGTTCTCAAAGCTACAGTTTGAATTTCTGCTTCTGCTCCTGTCTGTTTTCGAGGCCCAGTCTGACCGGTGCATGACTTGCGGTCAGACCGGAGTACTCCCACCGGTCAGACCGGCAACAACAGGGCGGTCAGACTGGCCCTTGTCTGGCGGTCTAACCGGTCCCTGTTAAGCGGTCTGACCGGCCCCCTGAGTTTGTTTCTAGCTGCCAGTTTCTCTTGTCTTCTTTTTGTGCTAGCTCTTTCTTAAGCTTCCAGAGGGCTTTAGGGTGTGTTGTGGCTACAGACCAAACAGAGAGAGAGATGGTAGTGGAGAGTGATGAAGATAAGTGTGATGGTCTGGGTTCTCCCCATGGCTTACTCGTATATATACCTACACATTGAGGAGTGCTTTTACAGTTATACCCTTACATCTGGTTATCCCCTCTAGGGGCAGTTATGTCATTGCACATGGCCTATTCTGGGCCTTATAATCTCCTACCAGGCCTGCTGGCTTAGGTGGGGGCCATCCCTACGACAGGAGCCTCTCATGGTAAAGGGCTTCACAAGGCCGAAGCCATGTTGCCGAGTCTTTTGGCCCCCTCCGTCCCCGCGGCCTGTGAACGTTTCCAAGCTTCCGGAGCTGCGCTGTAGCCGAAGCAGACGTGCGCGCTGCTGCGACGCTCGGACTTCCGGGCGTCCACGTGGTACAGCGTGCTTGGCGTGGTGCGGGCGTTGAGGCGTCGTGACCATTAATATGGCGGCGGACTTCCGGCGGTTGGACTTCCGCCGGTTGGCTCCCCTGCTGATGGGGGTATATATATGGCGCTGGTGGGGCGTTGCTCCTGCGTATATTGTGATAGAAGCTGTTCCCCTAAAATGGGCCCCTGCCGTGCATCAACATTCCTGGGTGACGCTGAGCGGCTTGGGGAATGTTGATGTACAGAAGGAGGTCTATTTTTCCTGGGAGCTTGATCAGCGCCGGTTATCAACAGCGAGGTCTGCCCTGTTTTTCTTAACAGGCCTACCTACAGTCGGTGTTCCTGAGGGACCCCGCCGGCACCACCTTATATGTTGATGCACTGTAGGTGGTCTGTTAAGGAAAACGAGGTAGATTTCGCAGGACAAGGCTCCCGTCTTTGCTGCGCCCCGGCGAAGTGGACTCGCGCGCTCCGTCCCCTACCGCTCGGACGGGTGGCAGCGAAGCTGGGGCCTAGTCGAAGTGGACGCGCGCCCCTCGAACGGGTGGCAGCGAAGCTGGCGCCTAAGTCGAAGAAGGCGCGCGCGCTCCGCCCCCTGCCCTTCGAACGGGTGGCAGCGAAGCTGGCGCCCAGTCGAAGTAGGCGCGCGCGCCCCGTCCCCTACCCTTCGAACGGGTGGCAGCGAAGCTGGCGTCAAGTCGAAGTAGATGCGCGCGCTCCGTCCCCTACCCTCCGAATGGGTGGCAGCGAAGCTGGCGCCTAAGTCGAAGTAGGCGCGCGTGCTCCGCCCCCTGCCCTTCGAACGGGTGGCAGCGAAACTAGCGCCGAGTCGAAGTAGACGCGCGCGCTCCGTCCCCTACCCTTCAAACGGGTGGCAGCGAAACTGGCGCCTAGTTGAAGTAGACACGCGCGCGCCGCCCCCTGCGCTTCGAACGGTTGGCAGCGAAGCTGGCGTCTAGTCGAAGTAGGCGCGCGCGCTCCGTCCCCTACCCTTTGAACGGGTGGCAGCGAAGCTGGCGCCTAGTCGAAGTAGACGCGCGCGCTCCGCCCCCTGCCCTTCGAACGGGTGGCCGCGAAGCTGGCGCCTAGTCGAAGTAGGCGCGCGCGCTCCGTCCCCTACCCTTCGAACGGGTGGCGGCGAAGCTGGCGCTGAGTCGAAGTAGGCGCGCACGCTCCGCCCCCTGCCCTTCGAACGGGTGGCCGCGAAACTGGCGCCCAGTCGAAGTAGGCACACGCGCTCCGTCCCCTGCCCTCCGAACGGGTGGCAGCGAAACTGGCGCCGAGTCGAAGTAGACGCGCGCGCTCCATCCCCTACCCTTCGAAAGGGTGGCAGCGAAGCTGGCGCCTAAGTCGAAGTAGGCGCGCGTGCTCCGCCCCCCGCCCTTCGAACGGGTGGCAGCGAAACTGGCGCCTAGTCGAAGTAGACGCGCGTGCTCCGTCCCCTACCCTTCGAACGGGTGGCAGCGAAACTGGCGCCTAGTCGAAGTAGGCGCGCGTGCTCCGCCCCCTGCCCTTCGAACGGGTGGCAGCGAAGCTGGCGCCTAGTGAAGTAGGCG
Organism: Dendrocalamus latiflorus; assembly: GCA_017311315.1. Lineage (NCBI taxonomy): Eukaryota > Viridiplantae > Streptophyta > Magnoliopsida > Poales > Poaceae > Dendrocalamus > Dendrocalamus latiflorus. The sequence goes on from CM029611.1 coordinate 22,758,758, forward strand.
CGCGCGCTCCGTCCCCTACCCTTCGAACGGGTGGCGGCGAAGCTGGCGCCTAGTCGAAGTAGACGCGCGCGCTCCGCCCCCGGCCCTTCGAACGGGTAGCGAAGCTGGCGCCTAGTCGAAGTAGACGCGCGCGCTCAGCCCCCTGCCCTTCGAACGGGTGGCAGCGAAGCTGGCGCCTAAGTCGAAGTAGGCGCGCGTGCTCCGCCCCCCGCCCTTCGAACGGGTGGCAGCGAAGCTGGCGCCTAGTGGAAGTAGGCGCGCGCGCTCCGTCCCCTACCCTTCGAACGGGTGGCGGCGAAGCTGGCGCCTAGACGAAGTAGACGCGCGCGCTCCGCCGCCTGCCCTTCGAACGGGTAGCGAAGCTGGCGCCTAGTCGAAGTAGACGCTCGCGCTCCGCCCCCTGCCCTTCGAACGTTTAGCGAAGCTGGGGCCTAGTCGTAGTAGACGCACGCGCTCCGCCCCCTGCCCTTCGAACGGGTAGCGAAGCTGGCGCCTAGTCGAAGTAGACGCGCGCGCTCCGCCCCCTGCCCTTCGAACAGGTAGCGAAGATGGCGCTTAGTCGAAGTAGACGCGCGCGCTCCGTCCCCTACCCTTCGAACGGGTGGCAGCGAAGCTGGCGCCTTTGCCCTGCGAACACCGCCATGTGGGTGGTGACTTGGGGTCTTTGATGCGGCCTTGCGCTGTACGTGTTCCTGGAATCACGCCGGCCCCTGGTCTGCCAGGGTTAGGTTCCCGTACCGTGCGACCCAACGCGCCCGGGGCACGCGGCGGCCTATGACTGGTGGGCGGCGGGATGTGGACGGTTGCGTGTTTCAGCCGCTCGCCTCTTCCCTATGGAAGGGGGACACGGGGCAGGCAGTAAATGGCGCCTGTGTTCATGACCTTCCAGCGCTGGGTGGGGCGTTGCGCTGGATGGGCGCTTGTACGACCGTGGTCGTACCTCGTGCCCGGACCGCCGCGACCCTTCGCTTTCAATTATGGGTAATCGTGTGGGGCGGGCCTTTACACCGCTGCGGTTGCATCCGGCACGCGTATCATTGTGACGCTTCGGTAGCGGTGGAACGTGCGAGGTGGCTTGAAATAGCCCCCCATACCAGCGTCCCCGCACCTTTACACCCTCTTTCCTGTCCGCTCCGCCTTCCACACCTTCGCGCTATCTTCGCCACTTCAGTCTCGTCGTGGGAGGCGATGGCCTCCAGTAGTGAGCGCAGCCAGGCGGTCGGTGACCCTGCCATTCACCGGTGATCCTCGCCGTTGGAGGTGAAATACGCGCTCCAAGAGCGCGACCCGTCGGCAGCTGACCAGGAGCGGCTGGTGGCGGAGGAGGGAGGCACATTCTCCGGCGATCTAGGCCCCTCACTCATGATCGAGAAGACGATCCAAGGGCTCTTGCGCGCGGGGAAGTTGTCCAGGCGACAGGACGTATGATTACCCGCCGGCGATGAGACGGAACCGCATCCCGAGAGGTCGGAGGCGGTCGTATTCGTTGCCTTTTTCGACGCGGGGCTCCGGATCCCAGCGGCGACCGTGGTGGGCGACGTGCTGCGGACCTTCGGGCTGGAGCTGGTGCAACTGACTCCAAACGCCGTGGCCTGGCTCGCGGTGTACAGCTGGGCCTTGCGCTCGGGGGCGTGCTGGCCCAGCGCGTCGCTGTTCGCCTATCTCCACAAGGCGCGATGCCAGCCGAAGGGCCGGAAGGACAGGACGCTGTCGAGCTTCGGTAGCGTCTCTTTTATTCTTCGTTCGTGTGCAAGAAGCTCTTCCCTGCAAACTCAACTCGCGGGAAGTGGGAGTCTTACTGGATGAAGCGGTGGTTCTACCACCGTGTGGAGAGCGGGAGCGGCCTTGAGTGCACAGGCCGACCAATCGCGTTCAAGCCCTCGCCCGGCCGAACGCTCGATGATGAGGACAAGCGGAGGGTCAAGCGGCTCGTGGGCGTGGCCGCCCGCCTCAACATGCGCGACCTTGCTGAAGAGTACGTGATGTACGGCGTGGAACCGCTTGCCTACGACTGGCGTCTTGCCGCCGAGAGGCATCGAGACGACAATGTTTCGCCGTGGGTTTGCTCGCTACCGGCGCCGCCCGGCCCCCGTAAGCCTCGATTGCGTCCCTCCTTGGTTGACGCGAAATGCGTTGTATGCTGATGCTATTCTCCTTTGCTTCAGGGATTTCCTTGGAGGAGGCGGAGCAAGCCGTGCGCGTATTCCAGGGGCCATACACCGCCAGGGAGCACGAGCAGCGCGCGTCTGCTACCGCCAAGGCGGGGCTGGGGCGAATAAACCGTGTCGCTCCGGACGATGGTGGAGCGAAGAAGAAGAAGACCTCATCTCGGAAGAGGGGCCGCAGCGGGGCGCCTGCCGCGCCTGCTGCTAGTGTTTCTGAGGGCGCGGCGGACACGGAGTCAGACTCGGCGAGGTACGCCGATTCGGGCTTGGGTGGCGCGGGCGCCGAAGGCGAAGTGTCTTCGGCCAGCGTCCTGGACGGCGAGTTTGCCGCGGGCAGCCGGAGGGGGGAAGCCTCACCGCCCGCCGAAGTCATCGAGGCGGACCCCGTGCGGACCGGCGATGCCGAGGTGCAGCCCTCGACCGCTGCCGCTGTGGTGCCGGAGGTGCCCTCTGCGGGGGCGCACGTAGCCGTGCTGTCTTTACCAACAGCTGCGGGGGCCGAGGTGCCCCTTCGACGACTGCCACCGTGGAACCTTCGCCCCCGGGTGCAGTAGCCGCGGGGTCTTCCCCAAACACGGCTGCGAGGGCGGTGGCGCTGCTGGTTGCCCCGGCCAAACGGCCATGTGTGCGGCCGGAGTTCCACCGGACACCGCGGGGGTTCGTTGTGGCTACGGGCATCAGAAGCTTGTGGGACTCCAGCGCAAGCGCCGGGGGCCCCGTGGCCTATGCGCCTTCGGCCCCTTTGGCCACACCGCCCGCCGCGCAGGGACAGCCGTCGTCCTCCCCGAACGCGAAGGCCTCCGCTCGCGGCGGGACCATTCCTTCTGCTACCGAAGGTATGGTGACTTAGCTTACTCTGGTGTATGCTTTTATGCCTTGGGGTGGTCACCTGTATCCTTATTTACAGCGTTGCTTATTCCGGTGGGGGAGCATCCTACGGAACACGGGGCCTCCGAGCACGTGAGCCCTGCGGACTTCGCGCCACCTCCGGAGACGCTGAGGGCGTGGCGCAGGATTGTGAATGACGCGGCCACGAGCGTCGACCCACAAGTGCTGCAGGCCTACGGTGCGGGGCGCCTCGAGGACGCTTTCGAGGTGTCTGGGGTGAGGGTAAGCGCTCCTGCGACCGCGCCTGAGTTTAGCTGGGTTTGCTAAGTCTTTCCCTTCTACAGACACTTGTGCTGGGGCAGGCCCTGCAAACGGCCTATGCTCGTAGCCAAAAAGCGCTCGAGGATAGGCTGCGGGCCGCCGAGGAGGAGCTGCGCGAAGCCTCTGGCGCCCACTCTGCCCAAGACGCCCGCATCTGCCAGCTGGAAGCGGAATGCGCCGACGCGAGGGCACACGCCGAGGGGCTTGTTGCGTCGGCGCAGGAGTCAGCCGCGGCAGCTGCCGAACAAAAGTTCGCAGCGGAGCGGGACGGGTTCCTGGAGCAGGTCGCCGCGCTAGAGAAGGAAAAAGGCGAGCTCGCCTTGACTCTAGCGGAGCGCAACCGGACACTGGGCGACGCCTCGGTGGTTGCCTGGGATGCCATGCAAGCGCTGGAGAGCCATCTTCAAGGGCTGGTAGCGGAGGTGCCGGGACGCGCCTTCGGTCCGGAGGAGCTGTCTCGGACGCTCCGCTGGGTCGGGGATGCCGCCAACGTCGCACGCGACGGGGCGACGTCCTTCGGCACCCACTGCGCGTATACGTCGGCATGCTTGGTGTGCGCGCTCCTGCAGCACCGCGGTTGTACGCACGTCGCCGCGCTGGATGATCCCCAGCTGGAGATGCCTGGCGGGGCCGGAGTGATGTCTGGCGCCGTCCGCTCCGCTCGCCTCGCCCTCAGGCTCGTCTTCGACCGGATCTGGAGCCACGTCAGGGCGGATGCTGTGCGGATCGAGCTACAGAAGTCGCTCTACGGGACGGGGAGCCTCGGCCAATTTCTGGACGGGGTCCCACGACGCGACGATGGTGGCGCTGGGCCCTCCGAAGGCGCCGGGAACCCGCAGGTCTGACGCTGTGGTGCTTAGGTTTAGGCGTGTGTTGTACTGTTCCTTGTCTTTGCGAATAAAGTACACACTTGCTACTTGTATTCTGACCTTCACCTACCTCCCGGGCAGCTTCCTTGCTGGGACCGGCTTCGCGCGGCCGACCTTTCAACCCGGCGACGCCTGCGACGCTGGCGAAGGGCCGAAGAGTCGCTGGACTTTTGGGCGAGCCGGCCTTCTTCGAGCGAGGCCCCAACTTTAGCACGTGTTAAGAACGAACCCGCGGGGTAGCAGCTTAGAGCGGCCGGGATGTTGCCGGGCCTTTGTACATGTGATTCTTCCGGTATGCAGACGTCCTGGCATTTTAAGATATGCGCTGTGTGTTGATGCCACCGCGGTTTGCCTTGCTTTATAGTCCAGAGACTCGCGCGTGCAGAGGTAGGCCTCGACGCTACGTCTTATTTAGAGTCCGTAGACTAGTGCGTGCGAAGCTAGGCTCGACGCTACGTCTTGTTTAAAGTCCGTGGACTGGTGCGTGCGGAGCTAGGCTCGACGCTACGTCTTATTTAAAGTCCGTAGACTAGTGCGTGCGGAGGCAGGCCTCGACGCTACGCCTTATTTAAAGTCCGTAGAATAGTGCGTGCGGAGGACTAGTGCGTGTGGAGGCAGGCCTCGACGCTACGCCTTATTTAAAGTTCGTAGACTAGTGCGTGCGGAGGCGGACCTCGACGCTACGACTTCCTATATAGTCCGAAGACTCGCGCGTGCGGAGGCGGACCTCGACGCTACGTCTTATTTATAGTCCGAAGACTCGCGCGTGTGGAGGCGGACCTCGACGCTACGTCTTATTTAAAGTCTGTGGACTGGTGCGTGCGGAGCTAGACTGGACGCTACGTCTTCTTTATAGTCGGGAGACTCGCGCGCGCGGAGGCAAACCTCGACGCTACGTCTTGTTTAAAGTCCGTGGACTGGTGCGTGCGGAGCTAGGCTCGACGCTACGTCTTATTTAAAGTCCGTGGACTAGTGCGTGCGGAGCTAGGCTCGACGCTACGTCTTATTTATAGTCCGCAGACTCTCGCGTGCGGAGCTAGGCTAGACGCTACGTCTTATTTAAAGTCCGTGGACTGGTGCGTGCGGAGCTAGGCTCGACGCTACGTCTTCTTTATACTCCTTAGAGTGCGCGCAGAGGCGTCCCCCTGCAGCGTCTTCTTTATACTCCGTAGAGTGCACGCGGAGGCGGACCTCGACGCTACATCTTATTTAAAGTCCGTGGACTAGTGCGTGCGGAGCTAGGCTCGATGCTACGTCTTATTTATAGTCCGCAGACTCTCGCGTGCGGAGCTAGGCTCGACGCTACATCTTATTTAAAGTCCGTGGACTAGTGCGTGCGGAGCTAGGCTCGACGCTACGTCTTATTTATAGTCCGCAGACTCTCGCGTGCGGAGCTAGGCTCGACGCTACGTCTTATTTAAAGTCCGTGGACTAGTGCGTGCGGAGCTAGGCTCGATGCTACGTCTTATTTATAGTCCGCAGACTCTCGCGTGCGGAGCTAGGCTCGACGCTACGTCTTATTTAAAGTCCGTGGACTGGTGCGTGCGGAGCTAGGCTTGATGCTACGTCTTATTTAAAGTCTGTGGACTTGTGCGCGCGATGGCGTCCCCCCGGTGCGTCTTTGGTTTATACTCAGTCCCGCCCCCTGGCGACGGCGAGTGCACACGCGAACGTGCGTCTTTGGTTTATACTCAGTCCCGCCCCCTGGCGACGGCGAGTGCACACGCGAACGTGCGTCTTTGGTTTATACTCAGTCCCGCCCCCCTGGCGACGGCGAGTGCACACGCGAACGTGCGTCTTTGGTTTATACTCAATCCCGCCCCCCTGGCGACGGCGAGTGCACACGCGAACGTGCGTCTTTGGTTTATACTCAGTCCCGCCCCCTGGCGACGGCGAGTGCACACGCGAACGTGCGTCTTTGGTTTATACTCAGTCCCGCCCCCCTGGCGACGGCGAGTGCACACGCGAACGTGCGTCTTTGGTTTATACTCAGTGGGGACGGGCGCGTTGGCCAAGCCTGCGCGCGCCCTCACCGCGTGCTTGTGTGTGACGAAGAAAGATTAGCGGCAAACGGCGATCTGCATTACATCCCCGTTTGCGCGGGTGGGCAACTACAAAGTGTGGATATACTGACCGTTTGCCCTTGGTGCGGCCGCAGCCTCTAGTCGCTAGACATCTGCAGGGCCCACGCAGGTGCCTATGGGTGACCCCGCGGACCTCCGCGCTGTGACGCCGGCGCTACGAGCGTCGTTGGGCTTCGCGACGCGAGCACCTGGTGCCTGGCTCGATGCGCCGGGCCATATCCTGGTCGCCTCGGACGGTGATGATGGTCCGGGGACCCGGGATCTTCATGCACAGATAGCCGTGATGTGGTACCGCGCCGAAGGAGTTGAGGATTGGGCGCCCTAGAATGGCATTGTAGGGGTACGGAAGGTCGACCACGTCGAAGGTGGCATCTTCGGTCCGCACATTGTCATCTCGGCCGAAGGAGACCTGAAGGCCGATTTGGCCCAGCGCCCGCAGGGGCTGTCCCCCGAAGCCCTGTAGTGGGATTCCCGAGGGCCCCAGGCGGCTTCGAGGGATCCCCATCTGGTCGAAGGCCGCTGCAAACAATATGTTCGCGGAGCTACCACCGTCCACCAAGGCGCGCCCCACGTCGCATCCCGCGATGGTGACCCGGATGACGAGGGGGTCCTGATGAGGGAAGTCCACACCTTGGGCATCATCGGGTGTGAATGTAACTTCGTGCTGCGCCCACTCCAGCGGTGCTTGCGCTGGGTATGCCGCCACGTGATGTAGTCTTCGCGCGTAGGCCTTCTGTTGCCGTGCCGAGGCGAATTCCAGTGCAGAGCCTCCGGATATGACATTAATGACCCTGCGGTAGGTTGCGTCCGGGGCCTGCAACGACAGGAGGCCCTCCTGAGGCTGCTGTACGTGAGCTTGGATCCGTAAGGCGCCTTCCTGGGGTTGCATCCCTTGCGCCTGTACCTGCATCCCTTGTGCCTGTACCTGCATGGGGGCCTCGTATGGGAATTGGACGTGGGCCACTGCAGGCGGGCGCGCCTCTGGGTTCCTGTCCCTAGCGACGCTGTCGCGGAGCGCCGCGATGGAGGTGCAGGCGCGGGTATCATGGTTGCCGCGGTCGTGGATTATGCACCACAGTCCCTGATGCTGGTCGTCGTAATCCCCACGACCCCTATCGTCGCGGCCCCTGCCACGGCCGCGGCCCCGGCCACGGCGCCCCCTACCGCCTCGGCCCGCTGGAGCACCCTCATCGGACCCGCCTTCGATGTCGAGGACGTACCGGTTTCGCCTCGACCTCTGCTGGCCGCGCTTGGGCTGATCGGACGACTCCTTATGCGGGTTATCCCTACGGTCGGGCGCGTTCCGGGACGACTCCTGCTTACGTTTTCCCTTCGAAGAACCGCCCTTCGGCGGATCTTCGGCTTTTGCTGATGCTTCGGCCTGGTTGGTGTCGGAGTCGTCACCTTGCCTGCGCCGCGCGTCTTCCTCCGCCCTGGCATATTCTTCCATCTTGTCGAAGAGCTTTGCCACCGTCTTGATTGGCTTTCGCGCGTTGTACTCGGCCATCGGGCCCGGACGAAGGCCCTGTATGGCTGCATTGACGATGGTGGTCTGGTTGACGTCTTTCACTTGACATCGAATTTTGGCGAAGCGTTTGAAGTAGTCCCGGAGCTTCTCCGAAGGTTTTTGCTTCATGGCGAAGAGCTGGTCCGCGTCGACTCGGTCAACGTAGTTTCCTTGGAAGTTGTTGTAAAGGTGGACACGAAGCTGTTCCCACGCGTAGATGGAGCCCGGCTCTATGGTAAAGAACCAAGAGAGCGCCACTCCTTGTAGCGCGAGGGGGACTCCCTTCGCCTTCATGGTGTCGTCGCCGCCCGCGGCTTCGATCGCGGTTTCGTACACGCGCACGAACTCACAGGGTCCGTGTCGCCTTTGTACGAGTCGATGGCGCTCGGAAACTTGAAGTCTTTGGGCCATGCCACCTGCTGCAGCCCCGCCGAAAGCGGGGACTCCGGATCCACGCGCCGCAGCGGCACGCGGCTGGATGCGGGGGCTTCGCGACTGTCCGCCCTTTCCGGCGTGGGCTCGGACGCGACCACTGGCACGGCCTGCTGACTCCGAGCCTCTTGCATATCTCTGACGGCTCCGCGAAGGTCCCCTAGCTCCCGCTGGAAGGCATTGAGAGCCGCCAGCAGGGCACTTTCCATCGCCGGTGCAGGCGGGGTCGTCGGCACCCCCCGACGGGCGGGTCGGCGCGGGGACGACCGCGTCGCGAGGTCCCGAGCTACCGGTCGCTCCGTCGTGGCTACCCCGAACCACCTGGTCCGCGCCGCCGGCGAGGGTTGCAGTGGGGGTGGCGAGGTCGGCTGTCGTTGCGTCGGCGGGGTCGGTTGTCGCCGCACCCGTGCCGACGTCTTCGACCGCGGGGCCCGTCCCCGCAACGCCGGTGGCGGGGTGGGTCGTCGCGGCGCCGATGACGGGGTTGGTCGTCGCGGCGCGAACGTCGACGTCTCCGGCTACCGCGCCTGCATCGGCGCCCGAGTACGCCGCTGCTGATGCCGAAGCCCTGGTACTCATACGACGCTCCGGCCCGGCCGCCTTCTTTCCCTTCGCCGCCGCTGAAGAAGCTTTTTTCGGTGCCATCCTTCTTCTTCGGTCTTCAGGCTTGTCCCCGTCCTCCCCACGGACGGCGCCATCTATTGTGGCTACAGACCAAACAGAGAGAGAGAGATGGTAGTGGAGAGTGATGAAGATAAGTGTGATGGCCTGGGTTCTCCCCATGGCTTACTCGTATATATACCTACACATTGAGGAGTGCTTTTACAGTTATACCCTTACATCTGGTTATCCCCTCTAGGGGCAGTTATGTCATTACACATGGCCTATTCTGGGCCTTATAATCTCCTACCAGGCCTGCTGGCTTAGGTGGGGGCCATCCCTACG